>BDJD01000897.1:211483-287253 GCA_002564525.1 Rosa multiflora | reverse complement strand
TGGTTGGCGTATTACAGCCGGGAACACAATGCGACCGGCGGAATTGCTTTTCTTGAGTATTGGCTGTGTAAGTTTATATTCTGCACCTCTTCCTGTAAGCCCACTGGCACTTGGACCTTCTTAGCAACGGCCCTCTACAACGGCCGCAACGTCGGGCTCGGACAACCGGTACTGGGGGCCCTCTATCACATGCTATACCAAGCGACGATGCATCCATTTGAGACCAACATATCCGGCCCTTTCTGGATTTTGGACTTTTGGATCCAGACGTACTTTTAATTCTTCCGCCGTGAGGATATCCCGCTACTTCCACCGGCCGATCAACTCTTAGGTCGATGGTTTTGCCGTGAGGACAAGTACTCGTCTCCTCCTTATTCCGAGTGTTTTTCTTATCTGTACTTGCTAGATGAGATGCCGTACTGTGACATAATTCTGGGCAGAAGATTCCCATTTTTGCTCGAATATGGCTTTCTTCCTGGCGATCCTCGCTATCCCAATCGCGCTCGCCGAGCTTTTCGCCGCGCGGTCTCCTGCTCAGACATCAGGATCGCCGCCGAAGAACTCAGCTACGAGCTCTATGCTCCCAATCACTTTGCCCGCCAATTCGGCCTTGTCCAATTGGTACCATTTGTTGGTGTGCAAACAGTCTCTTTTGAGCGTGTGATTGCGCAGGCGTGCCAGCACCGCGGGGTGCAGTCGTTGGGGTAGTCCCGCGACCTGATCCAATTGGTACCATTTCCTCTGTATGATGCCTGGAACTACAACACTTCTTGGCGCAGATTCGGGCCCCCCTCAGGGCCCCCGCCGGCACAGAGCATGCTCGCGCTAGTTGATCTCCCTGATTGGGCCCAGACCATCGATGCTGTAGACGGAACTGAAGAAGGATATGAGATTTGGTGGGCAGAAGTCTCCGTTAATCCTTACGGATAAGGACTTTGGTTGTGATCTCTTCGCGTTCACCGTATCGATACTCAACGTTGTAGGTTGAGCAGAGCAATCACTGGGAAGTTTGTGAGAAAGCACGGGTTTTGCTAAAGCGTGACTTTAGCTTCGCTGGGTGCGGGGGCGTTACCCTTGCTTCGCTGAGTGTATCGGTGGTAGTAGTACTGGCAGTCGGCTCGCGAGGAGACTGGGACTGGAAGTACGGTCGCCGGGTTGATCTGGTGAGGCTGACAGTTGGCTCGCGAGGAGACTAGGACTGACTGGCGGTCACCGGGTTTCAACAAGGTTGAAGGTTTGCTCCGGGGAGGCTTTGTAATCGCTGGGATTGATTGATTTTTCGAGAGGTCCCTGATTTCGCCGCTTAACCCTGTATTTATACCCTAGGGTTTCGACTGCTCCTTGCCTTGGAAGGATTCTTAATTGAAGTTTCCTGTTTAGTCTCTACTACTCGATTTCAATAAGGTTTCGTCTCCTTATGAAACACGGAATGGGCGAAGCTATAACCCAAACCCGAGTGGTTATATTTTTGGGCCGCAGGTATTGGCCCACTGGCTCGAACATACCAAAGGATTTTGCCAAAATTTCTTTTGGGCTCAAACATTGCCCCCCAGGCTGCGAAATCAGGCCCGCTGGGACGTAACTGATTGAAGGGGACTTAGAAAGACGTGTCGGTCGCTTGAAACGATGCCATTAATGAAGGTCGCGTCCCTTCGTTTGCGAAACGCTTTCTGTCGCATCGTTTCCCTCACAAAATCCTTTATTTAAACTCACAGCCGCAACCATGTCACATCAGAAACCCTTCCAGTCTCTTAAACCCAGAAAAACCCAATTCTGCCAACATCTCCTCTGCAAACAATCCAGAAATGGCTCCTCCTAAGAAAATCATCATTGATCAGGAAGAAGAATTGAACGAAAAGGCTGCTCGGACTTGGGGCATCAACATCGGTGCTCGCATTCATCTTAAGACCTCTATTCACCGACCCCTACTCCTTCGTTTCTCCAATCATCACAACGGGTTAGGCCCAGCACCGCAAGGCGTTATTCCGGACGACGCTATCGCTCTCTACGGCCTTCCTATTCGCCGACCCATTCCAGTCCTCCGAAGGACTCCTGGATATTTTAGCGGTTGGGGTGCCCAAAACCATCGAGCCAAAATAGGGAATTGGCCATCCTCTATCAGTGCTCCGGAGACCTCCTGGTATTTCGAGACGCGGGCACGAGATCTAGCTTGCTGGAACGCGGCAGGTATCACCCACACTATTGACCTGTGTTTCCATCTTCCTCGCGGTGGTAATCGCTCGCCGCTCGCTGCTTTCCTCTGTTTCTGGAATATCGCCACCAACACATTTGACTTTCGATTTGGTCAAATGAGCGTCACTCTGTTGGATATCCTCGCCATCACTGGCTTACCCATCGATGGCGAGCCTTATGTGCATGGTCAATTTGACTCTGTCAACTTCACCTCGACCATGGACCAGCACGGTCGCAGCGCTCATAGTGGCTCCTACCCGCGATGGTTGGCGTATTACAGCCGGGAACACAATGCGACCGGCGGAATTGCTTTTCTTGAGTATTGGCTGTGTAAGTTTATATTCTGCACCTCTTCCTGTAAGCCCACTGGCACTTGGACCTTCTTAGCAACGGCCCTCTACAACGGCCGCAACGTCGGGCTCGGACAACCGGTACTGGGGGCCCTCTATCACATGCTATACCAAGCGACGATGCATCCATTTGAGACCAACATATCCGGCCCTTTCTGGATTTTGGACTTTTGGATCCAGACGTACTTTTAATTCTTCCGCCGTGAGGATATCCCGCTACTTCCACCGGCCGATCAACTCTTAGGTCGATGGTTTTGCCGTGAGGACAAGTACTCGTCTCCTCCTTATTCCGAGTGTTTTTCTTATCTGTACTTGCTAGATGAGATGCCGTACTGTGACATAATTCTGGGCAGAAGATTCCCATTTTTGCTCGAATATGGCTTTCTTCCTGGCGATCCTCGCTATCCCAATCGCGCTCGCCGAGCTTTTCGCCGCGCGGTCTCCTGCTCAGACATCAGGATCGCCGCCGAAGAACTCAGCTACGAGCTCTATGCTCCCAATCACTTTGCCCGCCAATTCGGCCTTGTCCAATTGGTACCATTTCCTCTGTATGATGCCTGGAACTACAACACTTCTTGGCGCAGATTCGGGCCCCCCTCAGGGCCCCCGCCGGCACAGAGCATGCTCGCGCTAGTTGATCTCCCTGATTGGGCCCAGACCATCGATGCTGTAGACGGAACTGAAGAAGGATATGAGATTTGGTGGGCAGAAGTCTCCGTTAATTGCTGGACCCAACCAGACGACGAACTCTTTGCATCTCTCTTCGGCGAACTGAGGAATCCTTATCCTGCCGATATTGAAATGCTCGCTCGCTTCTCTGAAGACACTAACAGGCCCCGGCCTCTTCAAGTGGTCCGACCTGTGTTAGCTCCTCGCCCGGCCCAGGCTGGCATCGTAATTCGTGAACCTCCTCCAGAAGTAAGTACCGTAACTTTACTCTCTGCAAGTTCCTTCATTGTTCATCCTTTTTCTCATACTTCTTTGTACTAGGGGAGTGCGCCGCGCCCTGGCCGCCGCACAACCAGTGCTTCCCCGGCCTCCGGACAATCTGGAAAACAAAAAACAGTGCTCGCTGAACCTGCAGCCGAAGATTCTTCCTCTTCTGATGACGATGATCCACAAACCGTAAGAATCCTCTATCTTTAGGATCATATCTCGTGGATTAAGTTCTAACTTCTTGATTTTGACAGGTCGCAGCTGCTCTAGTCCGCAAGCGCAGCCGCTCGGACCCTCGCGCTGACCCGTGGGAAGGAGATGAACCACTGGCTGACCGATTGGTAAGAAGCAAGGAGCTCATACTAGGAATTATCCATACCTCTGTCCAACTTCCATAACCTTTTCCTTCGCAGGTTCGTCGCCGGCCCTCCGGACACGCTGGGGAAGGCTCTTCAGCTGCTAGCCAAGGAACAACCGCTTCACAAGCGCCAGCGCCTGTGGGCCCTGAAAACCTTCCACCTCCTATCAGCACCGTTGGCGATTCGGTCTCAATTCATGTGCAGATCATAGAGGACAGTTCACCCGAGCCGGAAGAGAATGCACCCCTGCCAGATGCACCACCCGAGGAACCGATCGTTGAACAACCCCCGGCAAACGTATCGCTCAATCCTGATCCCATCGAGGCAGTTGAAGAACCTGCAACAATACCAACTACAGACGAGCCTCCAGTTGCACAGGTAACCCTCATTCCAAAATCCATGCCTCATCTCTTGATTGTCCCTGTATATCCTGATAAACTTTCCTTAACTGCAGAGTGATGTCTCTGCTGAGGAGGTTGCTGTTGCGGATCCTGCTCAGCCCACTGGCGAAGGCATGGTGGCTCAAGAACCTGCCCCTCAGGTTCTAGAAGTAGGAGCTGAGATAAATGTAGCACCGAAACCAGACGCGGCCCCCATTGTCGAGCCTCAAGAAATCCCTGTCGCGGCCGCCGTTGATGCTAACGCTGTTGCTAATGTTCCTCCTCCCGAGCCTCCTAACAGGCTGGAAAGGCTCGTTCACGTACTCGAAATGGCTCCTCCAGGAGTCATAGACGAAGCAAGGAACGGGTTGCAGCGGCTTCTGGGTCCTGATATTTTACTGTCGGGCGCGCCTGCTAGAGCCCAAGAATATTTGATGGTGCTTCGCCGCGAACGCACTATCACTGAAGCTGAATTTGTCGAGATATATGAGCTTTTACAAAACCTTCCTACGCGGATTAATGAGAGAACGACAGCAACCGCGCAGGCCAGGCAGGTTCAGGCTCACTATCGCGGCCTTGCTCAACAAGCAAAAGTATCTCGCGACTCTTTAGGCGATCGAGCTATTCGCGTCAGGGACCTACGGATCTCGCAGAACCACCTTCGGACCCACATTCAGGACCTTCAAGCCCAGCTGATCGAAGCAAAGGCCCAGTTGGTGGAGGTGACGGCCCAACTTGAGCAAGAGGAACCTCAGATAGAGCAGCCCTTAACAGCCTTCGAAGCGATGTCTCAGAACTTGGCTCAAGCACATGAAGCAGTCCGACAAGCAGAGCGAGCTGCTGCTGACACTAGCTTTCGTCTAGATGACCATTTGCTTCGCTTGACCCATGCGGGTCGAAAACTTTAGGCCTCTTACTTTAGGCCCATTTTGCTTTGTATGAACAACATTAATATTTAATATTTAGCCCGCTTTGCTCGGCCCAAATATCATTTAAACTCTGACAATTAATGAAAAGTAAAACCGTTGAAAAGATAACCCCAATTTGGGCGGTTACCTCCTTGGAGACTGCCCTGCTTCCCACGCGTTTTCAATATCTTCCATTCCCAAGATTATCGCATTTAACTGCATTAATTCTCTTATTGATGGCGCTGAAAGTACCCCAACCGCTTATCGCGCGGTGCAAGGTTGGCCCTATAAATACTGGTATTCCGAGAACACAGATAACCAAACCATCATGTCTTTCCTAAACGTGACCTCGCAAGACCTGTTGCTCTTTCTTCAGTTTCTAAAATCTTCCCTCCATGATTTCACCCTTAGCCACAAATTCTTAGGCTTCATGGCTTAATCTCAAGACCTGGGTAGGCCTCATGGCCTAATCTCAGGTCCCGCGGCATGTCTTTGGTTTCTGAAAATCTGGATGAACTTGCCAGTCTCATTTAAACCGAAGAACATGTCGCGCTCCTAACGCGGTAGAACCACATTCTGAGGAGTCCACCTCTTCAGACTGCCCGCGAGGAGCATGGGGAAGAAGGGCGGAAGGCCACTTTGAGGTCGACTGTTCTTCTTCCGCAGTCTACCTCCGGGGCCTGTGTACGAGGTTTCTGTTTTTCCCCAGGAGGTAGATGTGGTTATGAGTCGCCCTCGCTCCGGACCCCAACTCCTGCCCGGAGGAAAGGCTCAAGGAAGGGGTATGAAGGATTATTCCCTTCCCTCTTCCTCCGGTACCGATGACAGCAGTGGCAACTTAGATCGGAGGAGGATCTGAATGAAGAGAGGAAGAATGCTCTGAGGTAGCGCCCAGATCCTTCTCTCCGCAACCAGATCCAGTCACTTTTAAACTTTACGCTCCTGTCAGAGCCACCTTTGGCCTTGTAATTGCACGTGAAATTGTATTGCTTTATTCTGTTGTATGCTTCTGGCCGCAAAGCCACTTTATGAATGAAATTCTTGCTTTAAACAGAAATCTGCGAAAAATTTGTTAGTCTAAACTAAAGCCTCTTGCATAGGGTCTCACATCTATTCTTCATGCACTTTGTCAAGATATGCAATTTGAAAAGTTGAAAAAGTAACTGCGATAACTTGGATAATGAATACAATAATGATAAAAGCCTCTTGTATAGGCTATTACATAATAAAGCCTCTTGTATAGGCTATACAAGATATGGAGTTGCCCCCCAATGTTCATCGGGGAAGCAGAGACAAGAACTAGAGGCCACAAAGAAAAGGCCGAATGATTATATAGAAATGATGCGAGCCGATGAAGATTAAGGTTGCCCCCCAGCCTAGGCAAGAACAGGATCAGGTGGATCTTCGAACTCCCAAACACTGGGGTAATATTTCTTCAAGAATCGGTCATTAATGGGGTTGCGATGGATGTCGCCATCGACATCTCTGAGGTGAAAAGCCCCGCGCTCCAAGATCCTGTGAATAACAAAGGGTCCCTCCCATCGCGGCGTCCATTTACCACGACCGGTTAATTTTTCACCCAGGGGTAAAATGGCCTTCCAGACGAGGTTGCCTTCTTTGTAACTACGACCACGCGTCCTCTTATCATAGGCGCGTGCGATACGCTGTTTTTCCATCACCAAATTGGCCAAAGCCGCCAAGCGCTGCTCGCCTAAATCTTCGTGTTCCTGCCACATAGCTTGAACGTAATCTTCACCAATCAGATGATGCTGTTCTTGCACGCGTAGAGAGTGAACGTTAATCTCTAACGGTAAGACTGCGTCATGACCGAACATAAGTGCGTACGGCGTGGTTGCGGTGGGATTCCGTTTAGAAGTGTGATAGGCCCAAAGTGTCTCATACAAAGTGTCATGCCATTGGCGAGGGTTCTCTACCAACATCTTCTTCAGTAAGGTGATGATTGTCTTGTTGCTAGCTTCCGCTTGACCATTAGATTGAGCATAATACGGAGTGCTATAGATGAATTGAATACCAAAATCATTGACCAATTCCTCGACCGGGCCTCCCATGAACGCTGCCCCCCTGTCCGAAACCAGCACTTCGGGGATACCAAACCGGCAGAGAATGTTACGGAAAATAAACTGGCGAATGGCGGTACAGGAAGCATCTTTCAAAGGCTCTGCTTCAACCCATTTAGTGAAGTAGTCAGTGGCCACGATGATAAACTTGTGCTGAAGGGAAGAATGAGGATGGATCATCCCAATCAGGTCCAGTGCCCAACCTCGCGCGGGCCAAGGCTTAATAATAGGCTGCATAGGAATGTTAGGAACATGCTGGACTGGACCATGCGCCTGACAGTCCTCACAACCTTTGGCAAATGCGATACAATCCTTCAAAATGCTGGGCCAATAATAACCATGACGTCGCAGAAGCCAGCGCATCTTAGGTCCCGCTTGATGGGCGCCACATATCCCTGTGTATACTTCACGCATCAATTGTTTAGCTTCGCGACCATAGACACACCGAAAATCTATACCATCCTCCCCACGTCGCTGCAACTCATCACCCCTAAGGAAATAATTTAGTGCGAGGAAACGAATCTTCCTGTCAGCTCTGGGGTCTGGGTGTTTGAGGTACTCAATCAATGGGATTCGCCAATCCACATCAATAGGATCTAGCACCGCGACTACGGGATCATCTGGTGGATCAGGTCGTGCAAGCCATGAAGTTAATGTGCGACGCTCAACTTTCAAAATGCGCTCGCGCACTCCATACTTCAATGTGATGCCTGTGGCCAACTGAGCGAGCTCATTAGCTGCAAAGTTACGCTCGCGTGGTATATGCTCCAGACCGACATCGGTAAATTGGTCCAGAAGCTCAATGGCGCGATTCAGATATGGTACGAGCAACAACCTCGCACAGCGATATTTTTCCTGGAGTTGGTTTATCACGAGCTGAGAATCGCCGCGAATCTGAACGTCCCGCACGCCCATTTCCAGTAAGACTTCGAGTCCAATGATAAGAGCTTCATATTCAGCCTGATTATTAGTACATTGGAATTCTAGCTGGAATGAATAAGAGAAGCCGCGATATGGTCCTCCTTCTTCTGAGACTTGACAACTACGTCATCGATGTACACCTCTAAAACCTTTCCCAGTATGTCATGGAAGATCAAGTTCATGGCTCTCTGATACGTCGCACCAGCATTCTTCAGGCCAAACGGTATGACCACATATTCAAAAACTCCAGCGAAGCCAGGGCAGCGGAAAGCGGTCTTGTGTCTGTCTTCTTCAGCGATCGGAATCTGGTGATATCCTGCAGTACCGTCCATGAAGGACAACAACTCATGTCCTGCCACAGCATCTACCAACATATCCGCGACCGGCATGGGGTAAACATCCTTAGGTGTAGCGAGATTCAAGTCTCTATAATCAACGCAGACTCTCATCTTGCCATTCTTTTTCCGGACAGGCACTATAGTAGATAGCCACTGATTATACTTGGCGGCCCTTATAATACCTGACTTGTGCATTTTCTCTTCCTCCTCCTTTACGAGAATCTGGGTCTCCGAATTCATTCGTCGAGGTTCCTGCTTGACGGGCCTCTTGTCAGGAAGAGTTGGTAGTTGATGACACACCAAATCTGGTGACGGGCCGGGCATGTCTTCATATTTCTCCGCGAAGCAATCTTTAAACTCTAATAGTAATTCAGTGAGCCTCTGTTTCTCGCTAGGATCTAGGTAAGCGCTGATAGATACCTCCATAGGCTCGCCCACTGTGCCCAGATTAACCTTCTCAGTAGGGTCTCTAACTTTAGGAGGTGTATCGTCCAGCGCTGCCGGGGCAACTTGAATGCTGACTTCGTCTTCATCCTCCGGGTCAGAAAATTCTTCATTAACGACCTCTAAGGTCGCGATGAGATCATAAGCCTCTTTTTCCACCATGTATGATGACAGCCGTTCATGTATCGCGTGGAAGGCCTCTATCCCCTCCTCCGAGAGGTCGTAATCCATTAATCGGTTAAAGGTTTGGGCACAGCGTGGCCAGGCCTTTCCAAGCCTTCTTTTGCGAGCGTGAGCCCCCACTGTGCCAGTTCAGAGGTCGTTACCCCTGTGGGGCGGCCCTTATCATCGATGCCACTAACCTGTAATGGAGTGATAGGCTCCAAATAGTATCTGGCATCTACATAATTTGCGGAGACCGGAAATGGACGGGGATCTGCTTTGACCACCTCCGCCATATCTGTTTCCCTATTCCACATAACCAGCTCTTGATGAAGTGTCGAGGGTACACAGTAACTCCTGTGGATCCAGTCTCTGCCCAAAATGGCACTGTAAGCTGCATAGCAATCCGTCACGAAGAAGGCGTAAACCCCCTCCGCTGGTCCGACCTTAATGCGCAAGAACAGTAATCCTAAGGTTTTTGTTACAATGCCAGCGAAATTTTTGAGTGCGAGAGACGTGGACTAGATTTTCTCCCACTTGATCCCAAGCAAGTGCATGGTTCTGGTGGTGACGACATTAACGGCCGCTCCGGTGTCAATCATGATTTTGCTAACTTTGATATCGTCGATGTCTGCCGTAATGTATAGCGGTCGCATGTGCTGGACCATAGCTGGCGTTGGCTTAGAGAAGTTCATGAGTGCCCCCTTGTTTGGAACCTCTTCTGGTTCCTGCGAGGCCCTGTCTTGTACAGGTGTCGCGGCTGCTGAAGTGACCTGCAATGGTTGTACACTCTCTTCTTCTGCCCCCACGTAATCCTGAGCAGCGACTGGCAATGCATATTTCGCGGGGAGTACATAAACCATGTTGCAAGAAACGTCAGCTGTCTCAGTCCCCTCCATGTCATCGTCCAACTCGAGCTTGGGCTCCTCGGCCGGGATATCAGTTTGGAATTGCTTAGCCAAACGATCTACCAACGACCCTTCCGTGAGGCCTTTTACCTCGCAATGTTTAAGCTCTTGTGACTCGATTTCCTGCTCCACAACAACCGGCTTAGGGTTTTCCGGCTCTATGCGCTCCTCTGAGGCAGAGATGACCATGCTTTGGATTTTCTTGGGTCGCCACTGCAAGGTGTCACTAACCCTATCCTTGCCCCCCAGCCTGTCGAAGACCAAAGCCTTGACCACTGGCGCCTCATGGAAAAGCCTGCGCCTGACATGCGGACGCCGAGTTGGAGAGTTCTCCATTCGAGTAAGAGGTGGTGAGCGCTCCTTAGTAATCCTGCAAAATACACTGGGCTTTGAAGCCCCTGTTAGTGAATATGTTTGTTTGTTAAAACTACGGGGAGGTCTCAATGGTTTAGCGGCCAGCGCTTCCATCTCTTTCTGGTATTGTTCGGGCGACTTGACTAGTTGGGAAGGCTTGATCAGGCCTTGATCTAAAGCCTCTAGAGCGCGCTTGGCTTCTCCAAACCTGCGCTGCAGCTTCCTTTTCCTGGATGAGCTAATCTCCACCGCCTTCCCCTTTTCCCTGGTGTACCATCTGCCCTCCTTGATAGGGTTAGCTGAAGCAGGTGGTATATAGGGCTTGGTCAGAATATCTGGGCAGTCGCTCCTGGTCTTTCCTTGTTTCGGATCGCCTGTGGCAGCTTTTAGCTTCAGGAATAAGTTGGAATCTCTGGGGGATGGTGGTGATGCCGTCTTTTCCCATTCTTTTGGACTGGAAGGCTGATAGTTCCGCGACGACGAGGCCCACTTGATTGGTGGTAGGGATCCAAAGTGAAATGTCTGCTCGACTTCTTCGTGCGGTATTTGGATACCGCATTCCTCTTTGCATCGCGAGCACAGAATCACGGGTGAGGCCTTGTTGGTTGACCCAATTCTATCCTTGGCTGGCGCTTCATCCGCGATGGACCTATCACTCTGCTTGCTCGGAACCAGATCCAAAGTTGGTTTCCGTCGCTGCTGCTTGTTCCAATCCACATTGACCATATTGATCCCGGTGTCAGGGAAGGGATCGACGTCAACTAGTGCCGCCGCTATGACTGGAGCCTCTACCTGCAAACTACTGTTATTAAGCCATACCTGAATTTGGTCTTTGAGCTTTACACAGTCCACGGTATTGTGGTTCCACAGAATATGGAACTTGCAGTACTTCTTTCCCTTCAACTGCTCTGGTCGCGGAAAAGGTCCAAAATCAGTCTTCACCATCTTCGCAGCGATCATCTCGTCGAGGATCTCGTGAGCTTTATTGGCATCATAAGTATATGTCGCGAACTCCGGTTTGGTGAAGGCCATCGATTTGAGCTTAACAGGCTCCTTGGAAATCTTCAACTGCTTCAAGGACGGGTTCTTCTTCCCGGTTAGCTCGTAGGCTGCTATATCATTATCCTCGTTCTCTTCGTCGTCCTGGACCGCTTCCCCAGTGTTGTGATGGTAATAAGGGTCGTAAGTGGCCGGCTGGTAGCTCAGGGCCGCTACCGTACGGTGTTTACCTGGCATGTACGTCCCTCTGGAAGCATTCTTCCTCGCATCTGTTTCTCTGAGGAGATGTTCGAAACTGCCCACCTCCGTGATGAGTTCTCCCATCGACTGAATCATGATGCCGTGTTGCTTCTTTCGTTGTCGGGGCTCCAAACCTTTGACCGCCAACTTGACCAACTCCTTCTCGGGTAGGATGACATTCAGTTTGCCTTTCTGGATTTGAAAGCGCTGAAGGTAAGCGACTGCCGATTCAGTAGGCTGTTGGGCCATCTGAGTGAGAGAGGCTAAGTCTACTTCAGGTTCAATAGTCCCAAATGTCTCACGGAAAAGTAGTTCTATTGCCGGCCAATCCGCCACAGTCCCTGGTCTGAGTTTAGAAAACCATCTGAAGGCAGCGCCCGACAGAGAAGTGCCAAAGATCCTGCACTTAAGAACATCATTATTCTGGTATTGGCCACATTGTACCCTAAACCTGGCCAGATGTGTTGCCACATCTTCAGTGTCCTCCCCTGAAAAAGTAGAGAAAATAATGTTCTTATAACCTTGGGGGAAAGGTGCGAGCATGATGTGTGGCGGGAAAGGTCCCTCATAAACCCCATCCGGCTGGGCTCTAGGGTTTGCCAATCTGATTATCTCCTCTACTTCATCACGTCTCACATAATCTGGGCCCGGAGGCGGAGGAGGTGCCACCGCGGCTCGGTGAGTAGCTTGTCCAGTGGCTGCCTGGTTCACCATTGCTGATCCTTCCCCGACATGCACAACGCGGGTAGTAGCTTGTTGCTGGAGAGTTACTGCAGGCGTAACCTCTTCCTTCGACAGAGCTGTTATCTTGATAGGGACGCCAGTCTGGTCGAGCGCATAATAACTCCCCGGCAGTTCTTGATATACCATCTCTGCCCCGTCACTGTCGTACTGGACGAAAGTCACGGGTTCTGACACAGTTCCTGCGCCCTTCGAGACTTGGTGTTTCTTGGTGGCATGTCCGCTTGATGAAGCAGTCTTTTCTTTGCTGCCACTAATAACCAAAGCTTGTTCTTTGTTTTTCGAAGGAGCAGTAGCGACAGTAGCTGAGGAAGAAACAGCATTCTGGTTAGTCTTCTCGCGCTGATTTGGCGGCACGTACTTGCCTGAACCGGATGGCTGGCCAAGAGAGCCAAGGATAGCGTTAGGATCCCCTAAGGCTTTGTTGAGTACATCTCTCGCTTGGTTCAATTCTGCTCTCTGTATGGCCACCTCAGTTGCCAGGTTGGCCCCATCCTTGCGAAGATATGCTATATTTGATGCGGTCTGCTTGGTGTGATCCGCTATAACGTCCAAAATTGCCTTATGACGCTGATCCTGCCCGCTAGCGATACCTACAGCGTGTGCCTTCACAGCACTTTCTGATAGTGCGATCTGCTGCCGGGTACTCTCCGTATGTAGAGTCATCCGCTGCTCAAGTTCGCGGAGAAGCTTTTCCGATTTTGCGGTTTCTCTGGCAAAATCAGCGTCCATCTTCTTGCGATGGTTCTCGACATTCTCCATGATGATAGCAAACTGGACCTCAGCGGTCGCTCCTTCCTGGATAGGCTTTGGAACAAAAGCCTCTTCTTCTCCACTTTCCACTACAGTGTTGACAGTGGCGGGGATAACAGGCTCGCTGGCCTGATTAATATTGACGCTCTGACCCTCAGTAGCGGTCGAGCGATTCTCATCTTGTCCAGTCGACATACCGGGTGATTGGGGCTGATGAGAGAATTGTTGCGTCACTTGTTCTTCAGAAAGACCACGACAGTCCGCGCGAGAATGCGGTCTGTAACTGGAGGTCTTATGTTTTGAGCAGTTAGCGTAGCCTTTTTGATAAGGGTTATCGCTAGACTTCCCAATGGTTGCGTTCGCAAAGAAACACTATTGCGGTCCCACTAGGCGTGCCAAAATGTTTGGCTCCAAAACCAGCTGGTGTGCAAACAATCTCTTTTGAGCGTGTGATTGCGCAGGCGTGCCAGCACCGCGGGGTGCAGTCGTTGGGGTAGTCCCGTGACCTGACTTCTTCTTCAAGCGTTGTGGACGAGGAGAGCACTAACCTCGTCACAGGGTTCTTCTCTTGCCTTTCGGGAAAGGACTTTTTCCTTACGGATAAGGACTTTGGTTGTGATCTCTTCGCGTTCACCGTATCGATACTCAACGTTGTAGGTTGAGCAGAGCAATCACTGGGAAGTTTGTGAGAAAGCACGGGTTTTGCTAAAGCGTGACTTTAGCTTCGCTGGGTGTGGGGGCGTTACCCTTGCTTCGCTGAGTGTATTGGTGGCAGTAGTACTGGTAGTCGGCTCGCGAGGAGACTAGGACTGACTGGCGGTCACCGGGTTTCAACAAGGTTGAAGGTTTGCTTCGGGGAGGCTTTGTAATCGCTGGGATTGATTGATTTTTCGAGAGGTCCCTGATTTCGCCACTTAACCCTGTATTTATACTCTAGGGTTTCGACTGCTCCTTGCCTTGGAAGGATTCTTAATTGAAGTTTCCTGTTTAGTCTCTACTACTCGATTTCAATAAGGTTTCGTCTCCTTATGAAACACGGAATGGGCGAAGCTATAACCCAAACCCGAGTGGTTCTATTTTTGGGCCGCAGGTATCGGCCCGCTGGCTCAAACCCACCAAAGGATTTTGCCAAAATTGCTTTTGGGCTCAAACACCCTCACTGAATATCTGGGCTGCAGTCTTGAACCCAACAGCTTCGCCAAACTTGACTCCGTTGCGGGCCAGGAGTTCGGGGAAAACACAGCCCAAGGCCCCAAGCATCGCCCATCTGGAATGGATGACCTCAAGCTCACGGTTTTCGGAAAAGGTCTCGGGATCCGCTGATAGCCCAATAGTATCCCAACCGTAGTCCCTGAGAAACTCTCCGGTGAGGTATGATGGAGCCTCACCAAAGAATAGGCCCAAGTACTTGACACGGTCTGCACCGTACCATGGGCTGCCAGATGATACAGTTTTGGACTTGGCTGTGGTTTTGCACATGGTGACTCGGGCCCTCACCAAGGAGATTGGATGTGGAAGAACTAAGCTTCACAGCTTGACCAGCTAGAGAAGGGGAGGAGAGAGAGTCATTGCTGAAGAAGCCATTTGAGAGAAAATGAAACTGTAGTGAGTGTTTTTAGGAAGAGACGAAGGAGGCGAAACGGATGAGAGTCAGGAAAGAGCTTGAAAAGGTCAGCTACAACACTCTTTGAGGTGAGAATGGATGAATATAAATTGTAGATATGATCTAATGTTTAATTTGTTTAGTGAGAATTGCTTAATTGAATAGATTGAGATTTTTGTATTTAATTTGAAAGTGAAGCTTGATTCTTAAAAGTACAACTGTTTAGATATGTAGCTTCTAGAACAAAGATAAAACAATAAAGAAGAAAAAGAAAACAATAAGCATAACAGTGGGACGATACCAAGTTACTAGTCTAGGTAACAAGCACTCATTAGAAAAAATTACGGATATCGCAAGAAGACAACCTCTCTTCCTATGCAATATAATCAGGAAGAACTGCCATCTTATAGTTATGTTGATTGAAACTTACTACAGAGAATACATTCTGCAAGAAGAGAAGTCTTTATCATAAATCAAGAGACTAACAAATTGTTATTCACTGTTTCCTCTATTATTACAGCAGAGGATGATCTGAACTAAAAGTTTTGCTAACTTAAAAGGAAGAGAAAAACGACCATGGTTATGTGTTAGAATGACTAAAATTTGAAATGGCATCTGATTATACTCATTTATATGCGTGTAATTATATCTAAAACACTATAAATAAGCTAATTCTCAAGTCAATTATAATGTAATTAATCTCTTTTTATTTATTTTGTAGAAAATAAGCGGAATTGCGGAAACGGAAGAAATCGTGCGAAAGTGGAGCAAATTGAAGTTTTCAACAAGGAGAAGTTTTCAACAAGGAGACGAAATTGTCGACAGTCAACTCTGGTCAACGCCAAGAAAAGAAAAAGAATAATAATATTTGTGCCAGCATTAATTGGTTTAATTGCCTAGCTTAATTAACCAAACCTTAGGTTAATTAGTGCAAGCATGCACGTGCAGATTGATATAATAGGTTGATTGAACTCACATGGCATATGCAATTATCCATCATGTGGTGCTGCACATGCAATTGTTTTCTAATTAACCTAGACCACATTTCCACGCTGACCACCATCTTTATCCTTTTTCCCTTCGACCAAAACGACACAGTTCGGATAGAGTTATCCCTTCTCTATTTAAAAGCAGAGACCACGACCCTATTCTGAGCTCTCTACCCTAGAACAGCCGCACCAGAAAACCAAAAACAGAGGCAGCCCCTTTGGGCTGCTCTCTTTTCTCATTCTCTTCTCCTATCCTCTCCTCCTCCCTTTTCATTTTCTTTAGTTTCTTTAGTTTTATTTTGGGAATTTTGAAAGACTCACTCAAGGCTTTAAGGGAATCATCATCAAGAGTACCACACCTCTATTTTGGGTAGTTGGGTGAAGAAATTGTTTGGTTCATACTAGCTCATAGCTAGAAGTGACCAAGCTAACTCTCCCCTCTCTTCCTTATTATCTATTCCATAATTTTATTTGCTATTGATGATGTATTTGACTATGGATAGTGAGTAGTTCAATTTTGGGAGTTAGGGTTGTGAAGCTCTAACTCATCTTGTATAAATATTGATGCTTTAATTTTAATAAATGCAATTTCCATT
Source organism: Rosa multiflora (assembly GCA_002564525.1). Classification (NCBI taxonomy): domain Eukaryota; kingdom Viridiplantae; phylum Streptophyta; class Magnoliopsida; order Rosales; family Rosaceae; genus Rosa; species Rosa multiflora. Next base: position 271,001 of record BDJD01000897.1, on the reverse strand, counting down.
GTGTATGCTTTAAATCCGAATTTATTGGTCTTTAGAAGAATGTTTCTAGGCTTTGTCACCCTTTGAAATTATGTTGTGGGCAATTACAATGAATAGATTGATAAATTGACAACTTATTAGTCTTGTGGCATCTAGGATTTAAGTGTGGTGACCATTAGCTAGCTTAATTGTAGCTAAGCTTGCTTAGATCTCTATTATCTTGCTCTCTAGGCCTCTAATTTTGGATATTGTGGCCTTAACCGGCGTAATGCCCAAATTAGAGAGTTGATTGTGACCTTAACAGGTATAATCAATACACCGAAAAGATAATTGGTTTAGTAGCCTTAACCGGTACTAAATACAAGACTCGACTTTTTTATTTTAGCATCCTACATTATGTCAGCAACAATGGAAACTTAAGAGTTTATAAGTTCTTCGTAATATGATAACAGAAGGGAGACCACTGCCACTTACAGGAAAGAAGTCAGTTTCAGAGGCTACCTAGAAGAATATGAGAGTCATTAGTGACAAGTAACTACCCAGGACAACCCCAGTTACAAGAATTTCAGTGAGCCTCCACCTATCGGGAACTGGAGATGGCTAGACCCTGCCTTTAGGTATTGTCATGATAGAACCTGAATCAATACCAGACTCTCAATTTCCAAAGTAATATCAGTGGGGAAATTGATATAATGAAAAGAAAATATCAAAGCAGAGAAGTCCTTTGCATCAATTCTAAGCAGAAGCAAAACAAGAACAACTAAGAACAATCCATAAAGCTCTATACTTCTAGAGACCTGCAAATTTCAGAAACTTTACCCTGCACTAAAACCCCCCAAAAATCCTCCTTCAAACACACTTGCCTCCCAAACCTCACAGTTTACCAACCCCAACCAAACTTTAGAGATTTAACTAAAAGACAAACCATGATACCAAAGAGGAAAACAAATTTCTCATGTAAACAAATAGGCAATCAAATAAAGAAATACGAACTAGAAAAATAGGTTTTTAAAACTATCCTATTAAAAATCAAACCTCCACAAGCAAAAAAAACCACATCACCGTTCATATACTCGATCGCCACAAATGAAATACTAAGAGACCACATCGCTGTTCATATGATCAATCATCACAAATGAACTACTGAGAGACCAATACTTGACAGATTATCGTTTCTCAAGACCATGATTTCAACTCAAAGCAGAGTCCAAAAGAGCAATATAGAAATCAAGTAAAATCATAAAGTAAAGAATTCACTCACAATTGGAGAACTGAAATTTAAACAAATTGAAAGTCTAACCATCTCTAAAACACAAGGTAGAAATCATAATACATAAACAAAAGGTCTATTATCATTCTGTCATTGTAAAGGCTAGAACAACCTATAATAAGAAAAAAATCAACTAAACAACAGCAGCCTCCCAAATTCCTAAAACGATAAAAGATAAAACAAAACAAATAAGTATAGAGGTCACACAGCTCAAAACAACCGATAATCATTAGGCCACCACAAGCACGCCAAACCCACACCCTGCTCATTTACTCAAACATCACAATACTTTACTTGACTCTGAAAAGTGATAGATTACACAAACTACTTCACAAGACCAAGATTAAAATCCAAGCAATCCAAGCAAGACCAATAGAGAAATAGAAATTGAAGAAAGATTGAAATCAGAAGAGTCACTCACAATTGGAAAACAACCATAGATACTGAACAACCCGAATGGAAACCCGTCACTTCTGAAATCTTCCTCCCTTTGCCTTCCCACAGTTCAATTTCAAGAGCAGCAAAATCAAACTCCATTCTCCTTCGTTCATCTCCTTCTTCTTCTTCTAACACCCAAATCGAAACTCACACCATTCTATAGCTTTACTCTCCTCCAATCTAGAAATACCCAATCGCAGCCTTTGAGGAAAGCCCCAAACTCTCCAATTCTCTCTTCTCATTCCCTCTCTGTCTCCCCCCTTTCTACTTCTCGTTCTTCTTTCTTTTTTAACTAGTCGCGCTCCCCTCCCTTCTGTTTTCCTTCTTTTTCCTCTTTTCAACTCTCTCTTCTTCCTTTTCTTTTCCCTATTTTCTTTCTCTTCCCCGTGCTTCCTCTTTTCCCTTCTTCTTCTTATTTCTCCCTAATTGCCTTGCTTTTCTCCTCCTTCCTCTCTTCTCTTTCTTTTCTCTTCCTTCCTCTCTGTTCTGTTTCTTTTTATTCGATCCGACTCCCCCTTCTTCTTCTTCTTCTTCTTCTTCTTTTCTTTCTTCCCTTCTTCTCCCTGTTTTTTTTTTCATTTTTTTCTTTCCCGCCTCCTTGCCTCACTTTAGTCGACAACCAGCATTCTTATCTTCCCAAATTTAAAAGAAAGCAATATAACAAAAGTGATAAACTAAAACCATTATCTAATAACATATTTCATATATATATAGCCCCGATCTACAGCGAACGTCCGCACTTTCGGCGACGCAGCAGGTTGTTCCAGGCAGCAACGGCGGCACGGAGCTTGCCGGACTGAGGCCGGAGGCTTTCCAGACGAGTCCTGGCAGCGATTGAGGTCGGAGGAGGTCGGGGTTGCAGGTTTCTGGGCAGTGACCCGACCTGCAACTGCAACTGGACATGCAGCGCTACAACCTTGTCGCCGACGACTCCACCCAACTGCAGACCGGTCCGTCTGACCCCTAGCATCCGTCTGGCATGCCCCGCCACTCTGTGGCGCCTCAAGCCGAGCTGCAACGTCGTTGTCCGCACTTTAGCGAAAGTGCGGACGTCCGCTCTCAATCCTCTCCGTGTATGTGTGTGTGTGTGTGTGTGTGTGTGTGTGTGTGTCTATATATCACACCAAGTCGCCTTCCTGTTTCCTTGCCAATTGCAAGTTGGTTCCCTGCGAAGACCATGTGTGAAAGTTACATTTCTAAAAGAGAGGAAAGTCTTGCACAAAGACATAGATTTCATACTGTTTTCCTTTTATACAAGTAACAAATGTATTAAAGTTAGAACTGAACAATAACTTTTGTCTAATTGTACCTAATAATAGTTTTTGTGTCCTGTAAGTCAAGAAAGCATGTAAATTATATGAAAGGAGGTGAACAACTGCAGAACCTAATCTATGCCTACTAAAACTGGTAAAGTTAAGGTCCAGATTGGAAATTCCACAATCGTTTAGACAAACAAATATCTGCTTTAATACAAAACTTGCCCATTTAGATCCTGGATTAGTCTTTAAGATTAATGTACTATTACATGAAAGAAACATACCAATATCAGTCTGCTGATTGTGTTTCCCTACAAGGCCAATAAAACATAAGAAACATGTTACAAAACAGAATAACAATTATCCAAACTCAAAACCCCAAAACCCAAATTAGTTTTTTTTTTTTAATTGAAAGAAGAAAGAGTTCTTGTCAAACAACATGGAAAACAAAACCCCAACATATAAATCCATTTCAATCGAAGGAAAACCACAGCACTAAATCGAAGACAAACCCCCAATACAAAACCCCAATATAGCTATATCCATTTCAATCACCCCATCCCCAAATAGAAAAAAAAACTAATCTAAATCAAACCCCAAAATCAAAATTTTGGATAATAAGCAAACCCAAAATCTGCAGATAATACCCTTAGTCTATCAAATTGGATAATGTTAGATGTTCAAATTTTAGGCTCTCTTTGGCCCTCTACCCTAAAAATAATTAAATACAGAACAAAGTGACCAGAAATCCATTGCATCTTCACCATCACATTACAAGAAAAAAGGCTTTTTGCAAGGAATTTTTTCCTTGTAAAAAGCTGGAATTTTGTTGCATTAACCCAAATGTAATAAATTCCTTACATTCGAGTCCTTGCAAAGAGGCCCTTGCAAAAGAGCAAATACAACAACTTAAAAATTCCTTGCATTTGAGTTTGCAAATGCAAGAAATTATTAATCTCAAATGCAAGGAATTTAGCACCTGAGGTTAACTATGGTTAACCAATATACAAGGACAATTCCTTGCATATCATTCGTTGCATTTTAGTATTAAAATTAAAAAAAAAAACTGAATAATAGAAATATACCCCGAATGTCATTTCAGACTCTTTTTTCTTTTATTCATCGAATTAAAAATAATTAGTTCATTTGTACATCAAAAATTGAGGCTACATTAATCTATAACAAGATTTAAAAAATCAAGATACACATGATCATAGGTCCCAGTGATTCTTGATTTCAGTGTCTGTTCGCCCTGGAAGTCTCTATGCAATGAGTGACCATCTTCAGATGCCAATAGTTTATCAACACTAATAACAAATACAATCCATAAAGAAGAAATAAAATACCAACTCTATTCTCTGCAATTGCCAATAGAGAATGACCACTTGTGTTCTCTACTGGCATCAGCACTAATAACATATTCCGTATAACTTCAGTCGTAAGACTGAAGCTGTTATAAGCATTACATTAGTCATGTTTTATGCATTACACGTCATACCATGTACAATGAGATACGAGCAGTATAATGCACATACTAACAATTTATGGTACTTCTCACATTATACAACACATAACCAGCCAACCATTTAAGTTTTACTGATACAAATTATTAAATTAGTACCAAAACAAAAAAAAATAACCAAAGATACGCAAGCTTGTTTTGAATATGCCACAGTAAAGTGCTAGCTCAATAATTACACTCCAAGATCATTCCAACAATATGGTGGAAAATATAAGTAAATGTCATCCTTTTCTTTGATAGAAAGAATGTCAGGGAAAGAATCTTCCCTAGAGGCAAAAAAAAAACCAGGAAAAGCAGAAGAAGAAGAATGAAAGAATGCAAAAGTATTATTTTCATGTTTGTGAGTGCCTTTGAAACAACTACATATCCCTTTTCCAAGTATGCAAAGACTTAGACGTTTATACTCTATAATTAACTTCCAGAGTCTTAAGACTGAAGTTGTTATATGCATTACATTAGTCATGATTTATGTATTAGTGTATTACACACATTTTACCATGTAAAATGAGATGCTGGCAGTACAAAACACATGCTCACTGCACACAGTTTTTCTCACGTTATTCAACACATTCCAACACATAGCCTCATTGAGAATTACAAAAGCACATGTTTCACATTCCAAGTTTAACAATTAGACTCCATAACAGAAGTCAATCAACTAATTAAGTTTAGGCTGGAATGAGCAGTTTCTTTGCTGAGCACACTACTAGAGAAAATCCAATTTGGTACAAAATTAGTTTGTCTCTAAAAGCTGAGAATTCGTCCCAAAAAAACATTTGAGACGGAATCATTTTGTGGCTAAAGTCGTCTCCTAATGCTCGTCCCCAATTATTAAAGACAACGGTTGATAAATTCCGTCTCCTAATGCATTTGGAGAAGAAATTAAAAGTGTCCTCTATACAACAGAATTTCATCCCCCATTCTCATTCAAGTTGGCGGGAATATTAACTATAAATGATGCCAATCGGATGAATAAGGGACGAAACTCATTCTGTCTCTTATTATTTTCAAATTTAATGGCGCCAATCAAATAAATAAGGACGATTAAAACCAGCTAAATAGTGAATTTAACACACAGATTCAGATACAATTGAGTAAAGAAAAAACCCAATTCCATTATTATAAGATGGCTGAAGTTCAAACACTAATAGGACTGCGACATAGTTTAAGATAAGACTGTCTAAACCACAACACACCAACAAAATACAATGTTCATCTTAAATGCATATCTAACTCGAGTACAGTATTACATTTGCATATGCTAAACTTGAGGTGTCATAATCATTTCTTCTTGGTAATGAAGAGACCCCACTTCTGCTTTCCAGATTTAATCCTAACTAGCTTCATGTTCCATCCACCAACTATGTCATTGTAGTCCTCCTGAATATATTTTGATTGCAAACAATCAGAAATTCATGAATGCATAGAACTGTAATAATATAACAAATACACGGAGAAAACAAGGAAGAAACTCACCTTAGAAAAATCCTCAATAAATGGATCCTTGTCCTTCTCAAGGGCATTTAATTCCCTAAACCCTTAAGCTCTGATACCATAAAAGGATTTATAGAATTTGCTGTATATTCTTCTCATTGTGAGGAAAGCATTATATACACAAAGGATTACTAAATTACAGCTATCTAGATCCTCTGTCTAAGCTATCTAGATCCTTAGTTTAAGCAATTACAATGAGTTAGCTAATTATATCTTTAATCTAGGCAATTACATAATGAAGAGGAAGCTAAGATCAAGCAATTACAAAATACAATGAATCTGGACAGAGATGGTTAATTAGGTGATTTAGCACTCCCCACAAATCTGACGATCCAGGAGAGACAAGATTTGACCATAGAAGATCAAACCGCTGGCGGGAAAGACCTTTCGTGAAGATATCGGCAATCTGATCTGGAGATGGAGTGAATTGAACACGATGAGCACCAGAAAGAAGGTATTGGCGGATGTAGTGATAATCGAGTTCAATATGCTTGGTACGGGGATGCAAGACTGGATTAGAGGCCATGTAAGTGGTACTGAGGTTGTCACACAAAAGGATGATGGGTCGAGGAGGTAAAAACTAAAGTTCAGTGAGGAGATATGAAATCCAGATAGTATCAGCACAAGCATGAGCAAGAGAACGATACTCAGCTTCAGCAGAGGAGCGAGAAACAGCTTGTTGCTTCTTAGCACACCAAGATATAAGATTAGGTCCTAAAAACACACATATACCTGTGGTGGAACGTCGAGTGTCAGGACATCAAGCCCAATCCGCATCTGAATAAGCACGAAGAGTGAGAGGACTCGAGGAGCGACGAAAAGACAAACCAAAGTCTGGAGTCCCTTTTAGATAGCGAAGTATAAGTTTAGCGGCAATGAGATGATAGTTGCGAGGTGCACTCATAAATTGAGCAACATGGTGAACAACATAGGCAATATCAGGGCGAGTGAATGTCAAGTATTGAAGAGCGCCCACAATTTGCCGATACTCAGCGCCATCAGGCAGCAAATCACCTTGCAGGTGAGACAGCTGAGAAGTAGCACAAACCGGTGTAGTACAAGGTTGGCACGTAGTCATGGAGTGGCGATGAAGGAGATCCATGGTGTACTTGGTCTGAGAGAGTCGAAGACCGATAGAAGTAGGTTTAGCTTCTAAACCCAAAAAGTAGGAAAGACTACCAAGATCACTGAGCTCAAACTCTTTGTTAAGAGTGGTGACAAATGAAGAGAGAAGTTCAGGTTGATTCCCAGTCAGAATAATGTCGTCCACATACAGTAAAAGCAACATGATGGCAGACTCGGTTCGAAAAATGAACAGAGATGGATCAGCCTGACTTTGAAGAAAACCAAATTGAAGTAGGAATCCACTGAGCCTCTGAAACCATGCACGAGGAGCTTGCTTCAAACCATATATTGCTTTGTTGAGGCGATAAACATGATGAGGGCGAGCTGGATCAGCGAAGCCTGGAGGTTGACGCATAAACACTGTTTCAGCAAGAACACCGTGAAGAAAAGCATTCTTCACATCCAACTGACGGAGGGTCCATCCAAAGGAGACAGCTAGGGATAGAACTGTCCGGATAGTGGTATGTCGGACTACAAGACTATAGGTCTCATCGAAGTCAACACCAGGTTGTTGATGAAAACCCTTAGCAATAAGACGGGCTTTGTACTCCTCAATAGAACCATCAGACTTGCGCTTGAGTTTGAACACCCACTTACAACCAACAACATGCTGTCGCGGATCAGGAGGGACAAGAACCCATGTGTGGTTTTTAAGAAGGGCATTAAACTCTGCAGACATGGCCTGGCGGCATTCAGGATGACGAGCAGCGTTAGTATAACAAGTTGGTTCAGCAGGAGAAGAGTTGGTGAGAGCTAGAAGAGCCTTGGGTAAGGGATATCGAACAGTACCATCAGTGCGGACGAAAGGTGTGAGAGTGCCATCCCGCTTGCGAGTAACCCTGGGATGGATGGCTACGGTAGGAGAACCTGGAACTGAGGAGGAATCATCTAAAGAAAGCTCTGGAAGAGAGGGTAGGACAGCATGTGTGCCGGATGGAGAATGTGAAGTAGGTTGCCGACTTTGATAGGTGCGTAATGGTGCTGGAGGAGGTGGTGGAGCAGAAGGGGGCTGGGAAGGTGGAGGAAGTTGGGGAGCCGGAGGCGGCTGTAGAGCTGGAGAGGGCTGTGGAGCCGGAAGAGGCGGAGTAACCGGAATGCAAGTCCACTCAGAGGAGGTGGAAACAGGAGAAGATCTGAGTTGAGCAAATGGAAAAGATTGCTCATCAAATCGAACATGTCTGGAGATGTAAACACGACCAGTGGTGCGATCCAAACACTTGTATCCTTTGTGTTGTAGACTATAGCCTAAGAAAACACACTCAACAGTCCTAGGCAAAAGCTTGTTAGTCAGATAGGCCCCCAAATGGGGATAACATGCACAACCAAAAACTCGCAACTCAGAATAGGAAGGGTTAATGCCATAGAGACGAATGTATGGAGAGGACCACTGAATAAGTGGAGAGGGAAGGTGATTAATAAGATATACTGCCGCAGACACAACATCGACCCAAAAATTGAGAGGAACATGGCTGGTGACAAGAAGGGTTCGAGCGACGTCAACAATGTGTCTATGCTTACGTTCAGCAAGGCCATTTTGTTGAGGAGTGTGGGGACAAGAAAAATGATGATGAATACCAAGGGAGGAACAAAAAGTTTTAAAAGCAGCATTATCATACTCTTTGCCACCATCACTTTGGAATTGTTGTTTGGTGGAGGAAAACTGGTTGTTAATATAAGACAAAAAATTCTTGAAGTGGTCAAGAACTTCATACTTGTGTTTCATAAAGTATAACCATGTAAACTTTGTGTAATCATCTATAAATAGAACATAATACTTATAATTTTTAGCAGAAGAGATTGGTGATTGCCATACATCAGAATGCACAAGCTGAAAAGGAGATTCGGTATTTATTGTATGAGAAGAAGAAAAGGGGAGTTGTGTGGGAAAAGGGGAGTTGTGTGGATTTTCCCAAAGCACAACCCTTACAAAATTTTTTATCCAATTTAAAGTTGGAAGATAACAATTTATTTTTGCCTAAGTAAGACATAATCTTACTAGACGGGTGACCAAGGCGACTATGCCATAAAGTAGATGACTGCAGAGAAGCCGACAAGGCTTGTAGACTGGACGGAAGTGAAGGTAGTTTGTAAAGACCATTCTTACATAGGCCCTGAAACAGAAGACAACCCGTTGAACGATCAAAAATATAGAAATGATGAGAGTCAAAGGCACAAAGCACATGATTATCAGTACAGAATTGGGCAATAGAAAGAAGGTTTTTACGCATGGAGGGAATGACATAAACATTATTCAACCTATATGAGTTGGAGCCAAGAGAAAGTGACATGTTACCCGTATAGGTGATAGGCAGCTGATCACCCGTTCCAAGCATAACAGAGTCGGAGCCGGTATAAGGATGGCGCTGTTGTAGATAGGTCGGGTTGCCAGTCATATGAGTGGAAGCACCAGTGTCAGGATACCAAGCTGTGTCATAAGGAGGTTGCCCAACAATTTGTAAATCCGCAAAGGCAGTATGGAGAGAGTTCGGAACTGGTGGGCGAGCAAAGCGGTTGATCATGGGGCATGTGGGAGCAGAGTGACCTGGTCTATGACAAAGTTGACACAGACTTGAGCTAGGAACGCTGCCTAAGATACCAGGAGAATATATCCTTGCAAGAGTATTGAAAGCATTGGTGTTGTTCCGGCGATTTCTATTGTTAAGCCGATTATGAGGGCGATACCCGGAAGACTTGTTCTGGTGAGAATGTGTATGGGGGGATGCTAACATAGCGAGAGGTGGTGGTGATGAGCAGTGCTTGGCCTCATGGTTGAGAAGGCGAGACCGTAGAGTAGAGAAGTGAGGTAAGGTGTCATGCGATTCAAGAGCGATGACCAGCATATCATATTCATCTCTAAGACCCCTCAAGACTGCTTGAACCAGATCAGTGTTGGAGACGGGTTCACCAATGGAGGCAAGTTGATCTGAAATAGACTTAGCTTCTTGTAGGTACTCAGAAACGGTGTGGGTTCCACGAGAAAGCTCATTAATCTTGTGTCGCAAATGAGATGAGTTGGCAGTAGACTTCTGTGTAAAATAGTCCTGGATGCGATCCCAAATGGCTTTTGAGGTTTTGCAGCCAACAACAGAAGCGAGCATGGGCTCAGAAAAAGTTGCTGACAAGGTATTGACAAGATTCTTATCAGCGCAGAACCATGCCTCATGATCAGAAGAAGAGGGAGCTGGGCAAGGGAATGACCCATCTACAAATTTGAAGAGTTTGTTACCATGAAGATAGGATTCAATTTGGTGAGACCAAAGCAGAAAATTATCATCATTCAGTTTGACTGTGACAGAATGACAGATAGGTTGAGAGGGAACTGATGGCATGGATACAGATGAAGATGCAGCGGAGGATGTCATGGAAGCAGAAGACGTGGTGGCAGTTTCAAGAAATTTGGAAATTGGGAAGAGAAAGCACTGGGCTAAGACTAAGAATTTGTGGGGATTGAGGATGAGGAAGAGGAAGAGGTTGAACAATCAGCAGTATGACGATTGCAAGAAAAAAGGAGAAGAGCAAGAGCCAGAGGAGGATCTTGGCTCTAATACCATAAAAGGATTTATAGAATTTGCTGTATATTCTTCTCATTGTGAGGAAAGCATTATATACACAAAGGATTACTAAATTACAGCTATTTAGATCCTCTGTCTAAGCTATCTAGATCCTTAGTCTAAGCAATTACAATGAGTTAGCTAATTAGATCTTTAATCTAGGCAATTACATAATGAAGAGGAAGCTAAGATCAAGCAATTACAAAATACAATGAATCTGGACAGAGATGGTTAATTAGGTGATTTAGCAATGTATATAAACAAAAATAGGGAAATGTTGTTGCATCAAGCAGACCTGATCAATACGATCCTCAGCAATGACGTCATCAAAAACAGCATCTAAGATTAGTATAACCACTAGTATAATTTTCTGTCAAGAAAATTTGCATACTAGAGAGTTCAAAAGGTGGGTTGAGCAAAAATAATTAGGTGGTTACCTGACCATATGCTTTTATATCATGGAGGTCATATCCTCTTAGCTTTAGGTTCTCAACAAACTCTGCAGATGGAGTTCCAGCACTCCTACAGTAGTCACTGATAGGAACTTCACCTCCTGGCTTCTACCACTTGTAAAAGTAAATCTAGCTTTCAACAACACTAGCACCCAAAACGTATTATACATGATAGCTACAATTGCACAATTTGATCCCAAAAATAAAAGGCTGCATTATTTTGTAACATACTCGGTGATTTATAGATCACTCAGCAGTTGTAGATTACCATAGGAAATTCTTGAGAGCTGCCAGGAAATAAGTAGTTGATTCAAGGTCAGTACTTCATTCATATTACAGAGAAATCACAATGATGATAGGCCACCACATTTTGTAACATAAATAAAGTCTTCTGAATAGTATAGAATGCTCTTTCCCAAGGAAGCAATCCAATAGCTGTAGTGTGGAGTCATATCCATTACTATAGCATATATAAATACATGGCAGCTATATTTTCAGGTAGATATTTGAAATTTGGTTTAGCTTACTTTACTGCTTGGATATGATATTGGGAGGAAAACCAACAGATCGACGAACCAAGAGAGAGAGTTTTGCACCATTAGTTAGTCCATATCTAGCACACAAAGCTTGAGGGATGATCTAGAAAAGACGAAAAAAGAAAAAGAAAAAAGGAAGAGTAAATAACACTGATTCTTCATGCCTTACTACATAACTGAAAGTGGAGACATTTCAGAATGCAAACTTTTACCTTCGTAAAAGCAAGTACAAGGATGATTGCGGCAAAGATAGCAAGCCATGCTGGGACATTTGAGTCCAAGAAAATGGTAAGAGCCTTGCATAACAAAATGTCTAGAATCAAATCACATGTCTTTAGGATACATGTCTACATTATGCATACTAAGTATACTCAGCATACCTCTGTAATTAATCATTACCAAAACATTATGCCAAGTACAGGACCTGCTCCACTACACCATCCACAAGACAGAAGCTAATATGAATATATTATCACTCATATTAGTGTATTAGGCATTTATAGTTTACAGCCTAAACCTCAATTGGTATCTCTGAGAAAAGTTACCACACTCGACTATTATGCTTCAATTATTTATATCGTTGAATCAAACCAAAATGATATTCAAACAATCACCAGTCAAACAGTAATAGTTCATTCAATTTGAATAAGATAATCAATAGAAACGGGGAATCATAATCAACAATTCAACATATATTCATTCAATTTGAAAAGATCGGTCTGAACCCAAACTTGAGCAAACGGAGCACAACCTTGCCCACAAGGTTTGTTTTGCAGCGTTTTAGACCACCGAGGAAAGGAGCCTCCGAGATACGAATTGAAACTACACCATTCCATGAACAGCAACGGAAGCTCGTCAATGTTGAAGCCGAGCGGTGGAGGCTGCACCGGGGTGACCAGAGAAGAAAAAGAAAGCTTATGGGCTTGGGGGCGGTGCCGTTGCCGGAGGAGGAGCCAGCCATCCAGCCCGGGCACGGAGAAGATCTGGTTAGGGTTTATCTGTCCTGGGCACCGCGACGAGAAAACCAAAGAAAACAAACGATCTCCCCAAGGACAAGGAGGCTAGTTCCCTTTAATAAAAGATCAAAATATAACCTTTTTTTTTTTTTAACTTGTAATTTTACTTGTTTATCCTTATTCAATAATGTGGTTTTCATAGTATCTCTATAAGGGGTATTTACGTAAGAAGATATATTTTGGCTAACAAACATTTAAATTTTTTATAGATAATAAATTCCTAATACACTAAACTCTTTTCATATAAAAGATGATCTAGAATCCGGATTTTCAAAAAAGTTCTATTAGATTCTTAGTACTAGTCATTGGTCAGCAATGCAATTGTTTTCTAGTCGAGCCTCTTAACTTACTATGACATTAACAAAAAAATATTAGCAATGCCAAAATTTAAAAAAGAATGAAATTCTACAACATTGAAAACCCTAATTTGAGATTTAGGGTACTGAGGAGAAGAAGAGAAACTAAAAGAGGCGAGATAGATGAGAGGGATTGCATGACAGAGACACTACTGCTAGGAGGTATTGGTGTTTGAAGGTTCGTATGGGCAAGTCGCAGAGCAGTGATCGTTGAATAGTTCGAAGAACTAAGATAAAAGGAGAGAGAGGCTATTTATATGTGAGATCGGAACTACATCGTTTCAATCTCAATCAGTTGCTACACACTATTTATTTTTGCCAAACACCGTCCAAATGAAAAGTTAAAAAATAAATAAGAGAAAATACCACCAACAAAACTAGGGACTAAAATTCTTCCAACTAATTTTGTCCAAAATTTGAAATTTGTGCAACTAACGGCTTAAATTTTACCATTTTTTTTCTAAATCTCATAGGAGACAAAATTAAATTTCATCCCCAATTAAATTTTGGGACAAATATTTTTTTGTCTCTAATTGAAACTTATTTGTCTCTAAGTAGTGTCGAATGGAGAGTTTTGAAAAACAAAACTTTTAGGGACAAAATAATTTTTTTTGTCTCTAATCATGTGTTTGGGGGACGAAAAATTGGTCCGTCCCAAAAAGATTTGTCTCCAAATGGGTTTTCTCTAGTAGTGGCAAGAAATATGGGCGCAGGACAAGACAATATAAAGATGATATAACATAGAGATGAATGTAACTGAGTATAAAGATGATACAACACAGAGATGAATGTAACTGAGTATGCTAAGCCAGTGAGATATGAAGCCTCTGTTGGAGGACTTGCAAAGAGAAAAACGATATTTTGATTAGAGAAAGTTGATCAAAAAAGAACAATGGAAAAACCCTTGACCTTGCTTAACTTGAACTACGGGACTCTGTACTGTTGTCACTGGTAGTTGCATGCCTCACGTTGTGCATAGTAAATGCAAAGTGGTGCACCCTGATCAATCACATAGAATTTCAAATTCCAAGCACAACTCACCAACAACGCATTCAAAATAGAAGAATCCAGAAAAAAAAAAAAAACCAAATAGAATATAATGCTAGGGAAGAAGACCAACATTCAAATTATATGCTTGATTAGTAAAAATGTAGCTGAGAAGCAAATTTACACCCCAAAAAATGCTTGCCTAAACACCGAAATGCTGTATCTACAGAACATTTAAGCCAATAAATGTTGCTAATTTTGGCCCTGGGTTGAAACTTAACACAATCATCAAATATTATCAGCACGCATCTCCAAACAGTACAGACAATTCAAGCATGTTTAGCATACTCACATGCTTCCAAAAAGAAAAACTGAAAAATAACATATAAAAGAAATACAATATGTTTGAACGGAGGGGAACTATTCCTTATAGCCTCCTGTAAGCCAAACATATAAATGCAGACAACATGTATATCCAACAACAAGAACATACACATGCTTACAAATTCATACTCAAAACAGAAACGACCTGAAGCTTATTTGAATTCAAGATAAACATCAAGGACCAGTAACATCTCAGAAACACTATAGAAATTTTTTTATATGAAGTTTCAAACTATTAGGTACATTCTTTTGTGAAACTTAAAGCACACACAAACTTTACCTTGCAAACAATGAATTAGTTGCTTGTAGATAGGGAAGCAGGGGTCATTATCCACAGAAGATGGAATAACAACTAAACTAATAAACACAAAGCAGATTAACTATGACTCTAACTAGAAACCAAAACGAAAATAAAAACCTAACCTAAACTACTCCGGTTTCAATGAAATTTCATAGACACTAAGCGAACACACTAAACTGGATACTGGTAAATTTTTAGGGATTTTGGAGATCATTTGCTATGCTAATTAATTAAAAGAAAACAGAGGACAGAAACCTGCGAAAACAAAAACTAAAGAAATAAACAAGAAAACAATTTTAGGGTTTTGAGAAAACAATCAAAATAAACAAGTTAAAGACAACCTATCCACTCCAAAAACAATCAAGCAACAAAGCTTCACAACTTAGTGAAACTTATCATATATACACATTGAAATAGATATGTAAATATGTTATAACGGGCATTCTAGTGTCAAATTACCAGAGGGGCTAAAGAGATATAGGGGACGGTTGTGACGGTGGAGCTGACGGCGTCGAGCTCGTCATGTGAGCTATAGCAGACCACCATTGGAAGACAAGGACGCCTTCCCGCCACGCCCAACAGGTCCATAAATGTCTCCTGCTCAATTCAATTCACATATTCAGTTAACTATAATCTCAACGTCTCCGACTGAAAAGTATATATATAATAAAGGAGATCGAAGAGAGATAAAGATACCATCTTGAATTGGAGTATGTCGACGGCGAGATAGAAGTGGCGCTGTTGACTGCAACGTTGGGAGAAGATGGATGGCGAAGGTCCGATTCAGATTTGGTTGTTGGTGTTTGGTGTGTTTTTCGATCTGGTTTCTGAGAGTGAGAGCGACTTGGAGGAGAGATGAGGAAGTAAAAGATAGAGAAAGAAAGAAAAGGGAAAAAAAAAGAAAAAAAAAAAAAGCAAATAGTCTGAGCGCCAAAGATCCCACCCGTTTAATGCAAGGAAATGAAAAGTTTATACAACAAATTTACACTTTTTCTTATTTTGGTTACTCAAATGCAAAGAATTTATCTATTCCTTGCATATCCTTCCAATCAAAAGCAAAGACTTGTATAATTCTTTGTGTGACCTAACCAAATGCAACGAATTGTCAAGTCCTTGCAAATCACTTCGTTGTATTAGCCCCAGAGCCAGCTCTGAACGTGTGCAACAAGATCAACAGAACAGGGCCCCAAATTTCAGGGGGCCCCAATTGTTTTTTTAATGGTTTATGTTTACATAAATAAATATAAAAATTAGGGCCCCAGAGTACCAAATCCTTCACTTCCTTCTACATTCACATTGTTTTTGCGTTCACATGCTTTCATTGGGACTTGAGAGGGCCCATATTTTTTTTTATGGCTTTGTTTTAAATAAATAAATATTAAAAACTAACATAATATGAAATGGGCCCATCCAGCCAAAACTTGTTCCCTCCTTTTTGTTTTTTGTGTTTTGCGCATTAGGTCTCTCTCCCCTCCTCAATTCCATCTGGTCTTCTCCTTTTTGCTTTTTTTTTTTTTTTTGGCGTTCTGTCTCTCTCCCCTCCTCAATTTGTAAGGGTTGTGGCTGTCTAACAATTTTCTGGGATTATGAGAATTGAGAAAATTAGAGAAGGAGCTGTGAGCAAACTCAGAGTCTTATCTCAGTCATCTGAGTCTTTGATCTTCACGGAATCAGGTTCTCTTATTTACATTGATTTGCTTCAATTTTCTGGAAATATTGTTGCATCATTGTGTTAAAATTTAGAAGCATGCCTCCTAAAAGAAAATGTTTATCTGGACATGCAAAACGTTTAAAGAAGAAAAAAGATGCAGAGTTGGTTCAATCTTTAAGGGGAAGTCTTGATAGGTTCATTACTAGAGAACTAGAAGGTTTGGGTGAAGATTTAGTTAATGAAGAGGCATAAGAGCACACTGAGAGGGAAAATAATGTGGAAGAGCACACTGAGAGGGAAAATAATGTGGAGGGCCACATTTTACGTTTTCGGATCATTGTTTGGCTATTTGATTTTATATTGCGAGTTTGTTCAAGTATAAATTTCATATAAGACTACAGTTGGAGGGGCACATTTTAAATTTTCGCACAGGGCCTCCGAAAAGTTTGAGACGGCTCTGATTAGCCCACATTTCTTGTAGTGTCAGTAGCTATAATGGAAGCAGTAGTCTAAGCAGGAAAATGTACTCAAGAACCTAACAAGTTAATCAGAAATCCAGGTCAATCATTTTTTCTTTCTGAAAATGATAGAATTGACCAGCATATTAGGGGTTTTCCTTTTAATTCTAAAAGCCAGGACTTTCATTTCCAATGATTAGATCCCCACACAATGGAATTTGGCCAAGAAGGAATGCACCAAGGACAAAATATATACAATCATGCACAACAGATGGAGAAAATTAAAGAGGATTTCTTGCCTTTCCTATGTCCTTATGGAGATGCCATCAACTGGCTGCAAGTTATATTTTATTTCTTTGCTTTAAATCTGCAGGTCACAAGCAGGACCATAACTTTCATCCTAGTTAAGGAATCCCTTTAATTCGAAAAGCTACAATGTTCGACAATAACATGCAATTCTGCCTGCCAAGTCCCAAGTGGCTTTTGCTTTCATGATTTACTTTTATTACTTTCAGCTGACCCTGTCTTGTCTTGGAGTAGTCTTGTGTTTTCTGTACCATTGCACTTATAGCATTAGCATTCTTGGAAGTTCAAGGCTCAGCCGTACTTCGATTATCTACTAACTATATGATTTCATTTATTTTCGTCACTTTGTTCTACTTGTAGAAAAGTTTGCAATGTGCTTTGATAACCAAACCCAAACAATAACCAGAGTCCTATATTTTAAGAGATATCAGAAATCTACAATGCCACAAATTCCTTCTTCGTTAAGTAGTTGCCCTTTTGCACTCAAAAAAGAAAAAGCACTTCCCTTTTGAAAAGCTTAAAATGGTGTGCCATGCTCTTCTTCTTTAACTTGTATTGAGAGTGATTCAGAGTATATTGTTGCAAACAAAGTTTTATTGCGCGGGAAGTTGCTTATCTCTGAAATATTACTACCTTGTAGTCTTTCTCTTCTAGGTTTCAGAACTCGAAGTACTGCTGCAGCCTGGAGAGTAGTAAAGTTTTCAATATTGGTAAGCTCCCAAAACAGTACAAGTTTTGTGTATGGTATTTCTCTATTTCTTATAATTGTTTAGAAAGACTCCATTCAGGAGTCCTAATGTTTCTCAGGTCAACATTCTATATTTGCATGTGACATTATAGGTGTTTTTGTTTTTTAGCAAAGATTTTAAGGAGGTGTAGTAATTTTGTTTCAGGATTTTGGACCCTAAAAAACCACAAGTTTTAGTTTCTTCATTTTGATTTAGTCTTTATCTGATGTAAGAACTTAACTTCAGGCTCAATCATCTTCATCACTTCAATTTAAGCAGGAAACAACATATATTCTTGTACCAATTGCTCATTGAGTTAATTTGTACCAGGAAACAATACCAAAGCTGAATTTACATCTTATCTTCCATGGCTCAAAAAGTATCAGATGTGAAGAATATCAGCTTGAAGGCGTTGGTGGACAAGGGGAGAAACAGAATTATCTTTGTAGAGGCTGATAATGATTTCACTGATATTCTCTTCAGTTTCTTGACAATACCAATGGGAAAAATTGTCAGGCTTGCCCGCGACCATTCAACACCACTGGAAATAGGTTGCATGAACAAATTGTATCAGAGTATTGAGAAGCTTGATGTGCAGGTTTTCAGGTCCAATAAATGCAGAGACATGTTGTTACTTCCGCACAGCGCAGCTAACTGTTATTGCAAGAACCTCAAATTGAAAATTATTGACGATGCTGAGCCCACACGGTTTAAGTGCGATGCTTATGCTTCTCATTTCTCCTGGTTAAGTTATTATTCATCTGTTCGTTGCCTTTCCTGTCGATATACCATGAATTATGAAGTAAAGCTTTCAGAGGGTGATTCTCAAGTTGCAGGGGTCTTTGTAAAAGAGCGAGCCAGGGTTATAATTACTGATGATTTACAAGTGATACCCCCATTAAGTGCAGCTAGCATTTCCTTGTTTACCAAGCTTGGAGCCACGAATAGCAATACCACTGAGGAGCTAACTTTCAGTATTGGAGTCGAGCAGGTAATTTTTTAGTATGCCTTATTTTTTATTAGTCCTATACCTGTGCCATGGTTTCTGATGTTAAAGTATTTTCCAGGTTTTGAATTTGCTTGTGAGCTCATTTGTATCAAAAACACCTTTCACTGAAACTCTGCTGAAGCCTAATCCTGTACCAAAATTAGGTGGTGTGAATTTCAGTCATGGAAAATGTACTGAATCTCAAATATCGGGGGCCTCGATAAATGAAGAAAAAGAAAACATCTCTATCAAGCTCATAGTGAGTAAATCAAAGAATGTAGTTTGCTACGCAGAAGTAGAAGAGGATTTTGTTAATCTGATCTTCAGTTTCTTGACTCTTCCACTTGGATTTATATTAAAGCATACGCTGGATTCCCCTTGGAAAGGATGTATTGATCAGTTGTGCAAGGGTGTCCTGGATTTTGATGAGAAATTTTTTAAGTCAAATTACCACAAGGAATTGCTATGCAATCCCAAACTTGTTCCTGGGTTCAGCTATGAAAACAATCTTTTAGGAATTGAGGAGGCCGTTTACTATTATTCGGATGATAAGTTGACTGCTGATAGATCCATTATCTCTTCTACGTCCTTGGAAGCACTTAAAGTTCAATTTTTGGATCCCAAATCCCATGGTGATATAGATAGAAATGCTAGGGGATTCTTAAAAGAACCAGCAATTTTCACAGTAACTGACAATTTGGATGTAAGGCCAGTATCTCCAATCTTTCAACTGTCTGTTCTTAATGATTTGAAGGTACATTTCACTGATATTGAGGATCGAACTGTGCATGTTGGCAAGAACGAGGTGAGTTGAATAAAATTTTCTTTAAACTCTAATTCAAGCCATTAGCTAGGCTGATCAATTCATTATAGATTGTTGTCAACTTTGCAGGCTTTGCGTCTTTTGGTGGCTTCTGTTGTTTCTGACTCAATTCTAACCAATGCTTTCCTACGGAAGCCAAAGGAGCCATCGATTAAGCAAGAGCAATGAGGAGTACTTAAGAAGAGGTGGTGCTTTTGTTGCTACTACCTCTAAGTATGCGTTTTTGTTTTTAAGAACAACTTCCATTTGTAGCAACTAGCCTGCATATTTGGGTGCAAACCCTTTGGTCATGTTTCCGTTGCATAACTTTGTGTTGTAAGAATATGTATTTTTCTTGTTTAAGAATATGTATTTTGCTATTGTGTCGAGACTCGAGAGCTCTCTGTGTGTCTCTCTCTGCCTTCATCATTACGTGAATATGAACTGGTACTGTCTGTGGTAACTTAAGAGTGGTTAAGTTGTGTTCTAATTGTATCCAAGTACCTTTGTTTATAGGTGGTTCTTGATCAGTTAGCCATGATATGCTCAAAGAAGGAAATCTCTGTTCTTTTCAGTCAGTTGCATATGAGATGCAATTCACCTCACTCTCTAGAAATAGTGGTGTGGATTGTGTTGTGTTGATTCACATAACAATATTTCTGACCTTAGAAATAGGACTTGATTCTCATGTACAAGATGAGTTTGCATAATTCTGACCTTTCAAATGGGACTTGCTTCTTATGTACAGATCACATTACATCTGTTAATGCTCAAGCCCGGCGGTAGCCGGCTCCTTGTTTAACGTGGGTCCGGTGGGCGGACCGCTACTCCGAGCATTAGATGATTTCCGTTTGCTGCAACACGAGAGACAGGGTGTCAGAGGGAAACCGCGCTGGGCGGTCTTCACTTCTCCGATGCCTAAGTCAGTCACTGTATATGGGCAGTATAACAATAAATGAGTAGTAATTGCGTAATTAATTAGGAGAGAGAAGAGAACCTTTTATACGTGAGGAAGATGTTGATCTTCTTTTTATATCCGATGTGGGACTGATGTGCTTCGATTCCCAGCGTCTGGAGCTTCTGATGCCGTCTTGACGCGGCGCGTGCCGGCGCGTCAGCGGTGATCTGGGGGCGGTCCAGGGTTCGAGCGGTAGCCCGCCTGACTGTGCCTTCACAGGTTACCCCCTTGGTGGGAGTCGGTACCTCTGGCGGTACCATGAGCGTGGCTCATTATAGCTAATTATGCTTGTTCTGGCACATGTAGGTACAACATCAAATATGAGTTTGCATCTTTTGTTGGTGTTTCTGCTCTCAATGATGCCTTCAAAAGGCAGCCTCAAGTAAGAAATGAAGAAAACTTGGTTATCTCATACACAAGAGAACCACCAACATGGATATCATGTGTGTTTTGCACTACCTTCACTGAGAGTTTGGCTTCGGTATGCTTGTAGTTTAAGCCAAACGTTATCCGATGGTGAATTTATAATGCATGCTTTCTACTGCTTATCTAGAAAAATACATTTGAAAAAATAAATCTCCATTGATTTCACAACAAATATGGACACAGCAATATGTTTCTCTCTCTGAAGTCCTTAACTTCACTTTCCGGGAACAAAGTTGGTAGCATATGACCAACCATTGTTGTTAACAGGGCCAGCTAAGTGGTCAGCCAGGTTCTCAATTGGTCCCTTTCCGGTGACAATGGCTTGTACGAAAAACCCTAAAGCTCAGCAAAAGCTTCTGGATCTTCCGCAAGGCCTAACGGGTCGAAACTCCCTCCGGGGTACAATGGGTCCACCACCTCACCGAGAGGCCCACCAGCTATTCTGTAGCCTTCAACCGCGCCCATCAGATCACTTGTGTTGCCCAGATTGCCAAAATGCTTTGGGCATGGTCTAAGCTTGGGTTTCCCAAGTAATCTAGCCCTGAATATCTGGGCTCCAGCCTTGAACCTAACAGCTTCGCCAAACTTGACTCCGAGCATGGCCCATCTGGAATGGATGACCTCAAGGTCATGGTTTTTGGCAAAGGTCTCGGGATCCGCTGATAGCCCAGCAGTGTCCCAACCGTAGTCTCCGGGAAACTCACTGGAGAATGGACCCAAGTACTTGACACGGTCTGCACCGTACCATGGGCTGCCAGATGATACAGTTTTGGACTTGGCTGCTGTTTTGCGCATGGTGACTCGGGCCCTCACCAAGGAGATTGGATGTGGAGGAACTGAGCTTCACAGCTTGGCCAGCTAAAGAAGGGGAGGAGAGAGTCATTGCTGAAGAAGCCATTTGAGAGAAAATGAAACTGTAGTGAGTGTTTTTAGGAAGAGACGAAGGAGGCGAAGCGGATGAGAGCCAGGAAAGAGCTTGAAAAGGTCAGCTACAACACTCTTTGAGCTTAGAATGGATGAATATAAATTGTAGATATGATCTAATGCTTAATTTGTTAAGTGAGAATTACTTAATTGAATAGATTGAGATTTTTGTATTTAATTTGAAAGTGAAGCTTGATTACAATTGTTACGCTTAGTTGGGTCCAAAAGTGATTCAATGGTTTCGATGTGTAGCTTCTTCGTAACTGAATTGGGTAAGAGAAGGATTGTTGAATAGTTTATTGCTTTAGTTTTGCAGAGTGTTTTTCAATCTGGTAGTTGTAAACTTGTTTGGTTGTGTTGTTATGTGATGAGAGCTTGTGGCTAATGAGCAGGCAGAGCGGAGAGCCACCGCACAGTTAATGTTCGACTTGGGACAGAAGGCTTATGGGAGGGGGATGTACGGTTGTGCCTTTGAGTTCCTAGAACGAGCACTGACAATCATTCCGAGGCCAACGTTATTTGGTGCTGAGGTAGGTTAACCCACCATGACTATGAGGATCTCGTTTTTGTTAATTGTCCAAATGCAACAACATGTTTGATCAGTGTGCGAATGGAACATGGCGTTATGCTTTAACAGATTCAAATTTGGCTTGTCATGGCCTATGAGGCAAATAAGCGCTATGCCAATTGCATTGATCTTTATAAGCAATTGGAGAACAAGCACCCAAGTGTCAGCTTCCCACACCAGGCTGCAGAGTTCGCTACATTTTCCAAGCACCGAAGATCAAGATTAAAGATTACTCGAGAAGAGATGGTAACTATACCACTCATCAAGCCATTTTATGTTCAGCTAGACGAGGGCTGAACGCTTCTTGTTTCTGTTTAGGAAAAATGTTGGTGGGTTTGGTAGAAGGGGTCATTATCTTTCTCTGTTTCTCAGATCTTCATCTATTTTCTCATTGGTGAAAATGAAGTTTAAAGATTTCTCATTAGATCTCCTTCCTCAACCTCATCATATCCATGCCAGTTGGCTTCGCAGATTCACTAGATAATGAGATATCTCTTTCAGTGGGAAAGTTGAAGAAATCCTCTTCTGCAGATGGTGGAGTCTTTTGTAAAGGACTAACCAGATTTATAATTACTGAGGAAGGACTAACCAGTCTTTTGTAGAAGTGATGCCACCATTAAGTTCGGTGATCTGTTCTTTATTTATTAAGCTTAAAGTCATGGATGCTAGTACAACAGAGGAGCTGGCTTTCAATGTAGGAGTTGGTGAGGTAATAGAATTGTTGACTTGTTAATTGTTATGCTATTTTTTTTTTAATTTTTTTTTTGGCTGGTACAAATTTTCTCACCCTATCTCTTATTTCCAGGTTTTGGAAATGCTTGTATGCTCATTAGTATCAAAGATGCCTTTGTCAGAAACTCTTCTGAAGCTTAAATCAAAACCAAACTTGAGCAATGAATATCCAAATCAAGGAATATGTATTGAACCTCAAATGGTAGGAAGCTGGATGAATGAGGAAGGAAACTTGAAGCTTATGGTTAGCAAATCTCAGAAGATTGTTTGCTATGCAGAAGCAGGGGAGGATTTTGTCAATTTACTTTTCAATTTCCTGACCATTCCATTCGGGTTTATAATAAAACAGATCCAGGATAGCTCGTCCTCTTTGAAAGGAAGCATTGAGCAGCTGTACAAGAGTGTCCAGGATCTTGATGATGAATTCTTCAAATCAAATTACCAGAAGGAAATTTTACTCAATCCGAAGCTTTACCCTGGTTTTTGCTATGAGAACCATCTTTTAGGAATTGAGTATGGCCTGGAGACCTCGAATTATCATGCACGATACTGGACAGGTGATTCCTTTAGTAAAGTGGTGACTACTGATAAAGCCTTTGTTCCTTCCTATTCTTCTTCTATGCCATCAGTGACTACTGTCCCACTTAAACTCCATTATTTTGAGACTCAATATGACGCCGTACGTGATCAAGGATTTTTGAATGGACCGACAATGTTTACAATTACTGACAATCTGATCACAAAGCCCATATCTCCTCTATTTGGCCTTTCTGTTTTAAACGAAATGATGGTACTATTCACTGATATTGAGGAGCAAATGGTGCAGGTTGTTAAGGAGGAGGTCAGTTATTGCTTGTATTTTCTATTTTTCATTTCAATATAGTCATCATATTGCACCTAACTCATTTTCTTTGCTACTGCAACATCAAATGACTACATTTTACCTTCTGCATTTCTATTTTGAAACTTCAGGATTTCTTACGTAGCAAGACTGGGTGTTATCTAATACTGTAATTGTTGTTTTCTGTTGTGCTGTTTACTTGCTGCAGGCTTTTGGCCTTTTGGTAACATCTTTTCTTTGTGACTCTTCTCTCACCAGCGTCTACCTTAGGCAGCCAAAGAGTGAACAATGACCAAAGCAGGCTTTTCGCCTTTCTGTAACATCTTTTCTTTGTGACTCTTCTCTCACCAGCCTCTGCCTTAGGCAGCCAAACGGTGAACAATGACCAAAGTTCAGCTATCTAATGTAAGAGTTAGATACTGTTTTTGATACTGGAACTCAACTATTGTTATTTGCATAAAGCACCAGTTATATATACTGGAAATCATATGCTTTACAACACCAATGACTGTGATTGTGTCATTGTATACACATGAAAGCAAGTCTTCCTTTTATATTGTTGTGCAGTATTTAAAATGGTGTGCGAGAATACTAAGTGCAGTGTATTCTTAAGTTGGATCTTTAAACCTACGAGATTTGAGAAAAGGTATCAGAGTTGATTGATCAACTGTGTGACTAAATACAGCGCATGACAACTGTGGAAGTGCACATCAACCTCAAATGTGGATGGGGAAGGATGCATAAACGAATTATCTGTGTTTCATTCTAGTTCAGTGCACGGTTCTCATGCTTATCGATTTGGTTTTTCATTTCTATATGTTGGCATATTGAGTATGCATTTAGCAGGTATTGATAGAACATTTGGTGTTAGATGATGTCGCCTAACAGTATGATGTTCATGTCCCTGTGATATTGCATAATGTTAGATGTTCAAATTTTAGGCTCTCCTTAGCCTAAAAATAATTAAATACAGAAAAACATGACCAGAAATCCATTGCATCTTCACCATCAGTAGCTATAATGGAAGCAGTAGTCTGAGCAGGAAAATGTACTCAAGAACCTAACAAGCTAATCAGAAATCCAGGTCAATCATTTTTTCTTTCTGAAAATGAGAGAATTGACCAGCATAGTAGGAGGTTTCCTTTAATATCTAAAAGCCAGGTCTTCCATTCCCACTGATTAGATCCCCACAAATGGAATTTGGCCAAGGAGCAATCCACCAAGGACAAACTATATACAATCATGCACAACAGATGGAGAAAATTAAAGAGGATTTCTTGCCTTTCCTATGTCCTTATGGAGATGCTATCAACTGGTTGCAAGTTATATTTTATTTCTTTACATTAAATCTGCAGGTCACAGCAGGACCATAAGTTTCATCCTAGTTAAGGAATCCCTTTCGAAAAGCTAAAATGGTGGACCATAACATGCAATTCTGCCTCCCAGGTGGCTTTTGCTTTCATGATTTACTTTTATTACTTTCAGCTGACCCTGTCTTCTCTTGGAGTAGTCTTGTGTTTTCTGTACCATTTTATGTATAGCATTAGCATTCTTGGAGATTCAAAGCTCAGGCGTACTTCGATTATCTCCTAACTATATGATTTCATTTATTTTGGTCAATTTGTTCTACTTGTAAACAGGAATTGTAACGTGCTTTGATCACAAAACCCAAACAATAACCAGAGTCCTATATTTTAAGAGAAATCAAAAATCAACAATGCCACAAATTGCTTCATCGTTAAGTAGTTTCCCTTTCGCACTCAAAAAAGAAAAAGCACTTCCCTTTTCAAAAGCTTAAAGTGGTGTGCCATGACATGAATGATGAGCCTTTCAAGACTCATGGTCTGCATCTTTAACTTGTATCTGCTTCTTTAACTTGTTTTGAGAGTGATTCAGAGCATATTGTAGCAAACAAAGTTTTATCGCTGGGAGTTGCTCAGCTCTGAAATACTACTACCTTGCAGCCTTTCTCTTCTAGGTTTCGGAACTCGAAGTACTGCTGCAGCCTGGAGAGTAGTAAAGTTTTCAATATTGGTAAGCTCCCAAAACAGAACAAGTTTTGTGTATGGTATTTCTTTATTTCTTATAATTGTTGAGAAAGACTCCAATGGAGTCCTAATGCTTCTGTTTCTGGGTCAACATAGTGACATTTTAGGAGGTTTATTTTTTATTTTGGCAAAGAGTTTAGGAGGTGTAGTAGTTTTAGTTTAGGAATTTGGACCAAAAAAACCATTAGTTTTTCCCGCTTGTTACTTTATTGCGTTTTAATCTTTTATATCTGATGTAAGAACTTAACTTCAAGCTTGATCATCTTCATCACTTCAATTTAAGCAGGAAACAACATATACTCTTGTACCAATTGCTCATGGAGTTAATTTGTACCAGGAAACAATAACAAAGTTAAATTTACATCTTATCTTCCATGGCTCAAGAAGTATCAGATGCGAAGAATATCAGCTTGAAGGCATTAGTGGACAAGGGGAGAAACAGAGTTATCTTCGTAGAGGCCAATAATGATTTCATTGATGTTCTCTTCAGTTTTTTGACATTACCAATGGGAAAAATTGTCAGGCTTGCCTGCGACCATTCAACACCACTGGAAATAGGTTGCATGAACAAATTGTATCAGAGTATTGAGAAGCTTGATGTGCAGGTTTTCAGGTCCAATGCATGTAGAGACATGTTGTTACTTCCGCACAGTGCAGCTAACTGTCATTGCAAGAACCTCAAATTGAAAATTATTGACGATGCTGAGCCAAGATGGTTTAACTGCTATTATAATTCTCATTCCTGGTACAGTTATTATTCAACTGTTTCTTGCCCTTCCTGTCCAAATCCCATGCATTATGAAGTATATCTTTTAGAGGGTGATTCTCAAGTTGGAGGGGTCTTTGTAAAAAACCGAGCCAGGGTTATAATTACTGATGATTTACAAGTGATACCCCCATTAAGTGCAGCTAGCATTTCCTTGTTTACCAAGCTTGGAGCCACGAATAACAATACCACTGAGGAGCTAAATTTCAGTATTGGAGTCGAGCAGGTAATTTTTTAGTATGCCTCATTTTTTGTTACTACTATACTAAAAGGTTTAGAAGCAAGGATGCCTCATTTTTTAGCAATACCTGTGCCATGGTTTCTGATGTTAAAGTATTTTCCAGGTTTTGAATTTGCTTGTGAGCTCATTCGTATCAAAAACGCCTTTCACTGAAACTCTGCTGAAGTCTAATCCTGTACCAAAATTAGGTTGTGTGAATTTCAGTCAAGGAAAATGTATTGAATCTCAAACATCGGGGTCCTCGATGGATGAGGAAAAAGAAAACATCTCTGTCAAGCTTATAGTGAGTAAATCAAAGAATGTGGTTTGCTATGCAGAAGTACGAGAGGATTTTGTTAATTTGATCTTCAGTTTCTTGACTCTTCCACTTGGGTTTATATTAAAGCAGATGCTGGATTCCCCTTGGAAAGGATGTATTGATCAGTTGTGCAAGGGTGTCCTGGATTTTGATGAGCAATTTTTTAAGTCAAATTACCACAAGGAATTGCTATGCAATCCCAAACTTGTTCCTGGGTTCAGCTATGAGAACAATCTTTTAGGAATTGAGGAGGCCGTGTACTATAAGTTTTCTGGTCGTAAGTTGACTGCTGATAGATCCATTATCCCTTCTATGTCCTTGGAGGCACTTAAAGCTAAATTTTTGGATCCCAAATCCCAGGGTGATAACGATACAAATGCCAAGGGATTCTTATATGAACCAGCAATTTTCACAGTAACTGATAATTTGGATGTAAGGCCAGTATCTCCAATCTTTCAATTGTCTGTTCTTAATGATTTGAAGGTACATTTCACTGATATTGAGGACCGAACTGTGCATGTTGGCAAGAACGAGGTGAGTTGAATAAAATTTTCTTTAAACTCTGATTTAAGCCATTAGCTAGGCTGATCAATTTATTATAAATTGTTGTCAACTTTGCAGGCTTTGCGTCTTTTGGTGGCTTCTGTTGTTTCTGACTCAGTACTTACCAATGTTTTCCTACGGAAGCCAATGGAGCCATCCATTAAGCAAGAGCAATGAGAAGTACTTAAGAAGAGGTGGTGCTTTTGTTGCTACTACATCCAGGTATGCATTTTGGTTTTTAAGGACAATTTTCATTTGTAGCGACCTGCATAGTCTGCATACTTGGGTGCGAACTCTTTGGTCATGTTTTCATTGCTTAACTTTGTGTTGTGAGAATATGTATTTTGCTATTGTGTCGAGACTCAGGAGCTCTCTCTGTGCGTCTCTCTGCTTTCATCATTACGTGAATATGAACTTGTACTGGCTATGGTACCTTAAGACTTGTTAAGTTGTGTTCTAATCGTGTCCAAGTACCTTTGTTCAAAGATGGTTCTTGATAAGCTAGCCATGATATTGATATGCTCAGAGAAGGAAATCTCTGTTTTTTCAGTCACTTGTATATGAGATGCGATTCACCTCACTCTCTAGAAATAGTGGTGTGGAGTGTGTTGATTCACAACACAATATTTCTGACCTTAGAAATTTACTAGATCACATTCTGACCTTCCAAATAGGACTTTCTTCTCATGTACAGATCACATTACATCATCCTAAAACAACTTGGCCTTTTTAATTTGTTAAAATTTCCACCTTATTCACTTCTTCCATTTATTTCGCTCGGTGTTGTTGTTGAAGGCTTTGCGTCTGTTGGCAACTTGGCGGCGTCTTTTGTTGGTGATTCTGCTCTCACTGATGCCTTCAAAAGGGTGCCCCAAGTAAGAAATGAAGAAAGCTTGGTTATCTGATACAAAACAAAACCACCAAGGCACCAACATGGATATAAGTATGTTTTGCCCTACCTTCACTGAGGGTTTGGCTTCGGTATGCTTGTGTAGTTTAAGCCAAACGTTATCCGATGGTGAATTTAAAATGCATGCTTTCTACTGTTAGCCAGTCACAACCAAGTATTCATCTACATAAAACACATTTGAAAAAATAAATCTCCATTGACTCCATCGATTTCACAACAAATGTGCACACAATATGTTTCTCTCTCTCTCTCTCTCAAGTCCTTATACTCACTTTCCGGAAACAAAGTTGGTGGCATATGACCTAGCATTGTTGTTAACAGGGTCAGCTAAGTGATCAGCCAGGTTCTCGATTGGCCCCTTCCCGGTAACAACGGCTTGTACGAAAAATCCGAACATGGAAAACATAGCTAGTCTTCCATTCTTGAGCTCCTTTACCTTTAGCTCAGCAAAAGCTTTTGGATCTTCTGCAAGGCCTAACGGGTCGAAACTCCCACCGGGGTACAATGCGTCTACCACCTCACCGAGAGGCCCACTGACAACTCTGTAGCCTTTAACCGCACCCATCAAGATAACTTGTGTTGCCCAGATTGCCAAAATGCTTTGGGCAAGGACTAAGCTTTGGGTTTCCCAAGTAATCTAGCCCACCCTCACTAAATATCTAGGCTCCAGCCTTGAACCAAACAGCTTCGCCGAACTGGACTCCATTGCGAGCTAGGAGTTCGGGGAAAACACAGCCCAAGGCTCCGAGCATGGCCCATCTGGAATGGATGACCTCAAGCTCACGGTTTTTGGCAAAGGTCTTGGGATCTGCTGATAGCCCAGCAGTGTCCCAACCGTAGTCCGCGGGAAACTCTCCGTTGAGGTATGATGGAGCCTCACCAGAGAATGGGCCCAAGTGCTTGACACGGTCTGCACCGTACCCAAGGCTGCCTGATGAAACAGTTTTGGACTTGGCTGTGGTTTTGCGCATGTGACTCGGCCCTCACTGAGGAGATTAGATGTAGTGGGACTGAGCTTCACAGCTTAGCCAGCTAGAGAAGGAGAGGAAGCGCCATTGCTGAAGAAGCCATTTGAGGAAAACTGAAACTGAACTGCAATAGCTAGGATGCTGAGTGCTTGTTTCTGTTTAGGAGAAATGGTGGGTATTTATACAGGTTTGGAGCAATGGTGCCCTTATCTCTCTCAGATATTCTGATCTTCATCTCCTTTCTCATTGCTGAAAATGAAGTTCAGAGATTTCTCGAAGTATCTCCGATCCAGATGGCTTCATATGCTCCGCTAGACAATGGGTTCTGAATTTTAGTTACAATCTGTAGCCAATAGAATTAGCCCTTACGCATTATTTTCAATGTGAGAGTGATTGCTTACTTCGTTTTCCAGTTGGCTAGATAGATATGCTCCACGCACTAGTTGCGTCCAATAATAACAGGAAGAAGTAGAAAATCAATTTTGTGTTACATATTGGATTATTTTAAGGGGTCGTGACCACTTATCTAATTTTAGCCTAAAAATTGTCCAATTACTCCACCAAAGAGTTTTTAATCCCATTTACCCAATTTAAATGACAAAGACAATTTTATCCTCGTTTTAATTAATAAACTCTCCTAACATATTCTCTCTCTCTCTCTCTCTCACACACACACACACACACCTAAAACAATGACAGAGAGCAAGAATCTCCGGCACAGCGTCATATTTCCAAAAGCAGCGGCAAATGGAGGACCAATCGATAATCTTCAGCGCATCCACCAGTAACTGCTCATCCTGTGGAAGCCTATACACAAACATGACTGCGCTGACGGCGTTCCGTCGAACGAATGGGTGGAGATGCTCCAGATTCGCCAGAATCGACAGAATCAACTGCTCGACGATCTTGGCCTCGTTCAATCGGCAGAGGAATCAGAGCGTGACGCCGTGGATGTACTCGTTAGGGCTCTAGAGATTGTTGTGGAGGTTCTGGCAGATGAGGATCATCTCCGGGAGAACTTTGCCTCGGGAATCTGTCTTGTCAATGATCTAGAGGTAGAGGAGGAGAAGCTTCTGGACAGTGTGGTCCTCAGAGGGAGGACGTAGCGGATAATGGTGATGAAGAGCTGGGGAATTGTGTCGTCGTTGAGCAAGATCATGATTGCCTTCTTCATGGCTTCGATCTTGGCTTCAACATCGTTTCCTTCGAGAGCCGGAGATTATCGATCGGTTCTTGTCCTAGATGGGAGCCCAAATCATTTTTTTTTTCATTGTTTGTTTTGATGAACTTTTTAATGAGTTGGAATCAGATCGACTAATATATTGTTGTATTGTTGTATACTTGTTATATGCTTGGTTTGGTAATTTTTTGACTTGCCTAGCAAACTTTTCAAAATTGACCTGGCAATAATAATGATTGAGGGGCAATAATAATGATTAAGGGGCAATAATGTTTCTACTGCAGGCAATAATCATATTACTGAGGGGCAATAATTATATTATTAGGGGCCAATAATGTTTCTACTGGGGGCAATAATCATATTACTGGGGGGGGCGATAATTATATTATTAGGGGCCAGTAATGTTTCTACTGAGGGGTAAATATATGATTACTATGTATTATTAGGGGGCAATAATATGATTACTGAGTATTATTAGGGGCAGTAAAATAGGCTGCCGAATCTTGTCACCGGTCCGGTAGCCGGATTCGAGATTCCTGTGACCGGTCGCCGAACTCCCGCGACCGGTGACATGACTTCGTTGACCGGTTGTCGGACTCGGGTCACCGGTCACCGGAGTCTCGTCACCGGTCGCCGGAGTCTAGTCACCGGTAGCCGGATTCCGGTCACCGGAGTCCCGGCCGACCACTGGTCACCAGAGTCCGACAAGGTCTCCGATGACTTCTCTCTCTAAGTGACAAAGAATGAGAGGGCAAAAATGTCAAAAAAAAAATTAAAGGAGTAAAAAAAAATTAATTGGGTATTAGGGAAATAATCTCTTAGAGTGTTTGGATAAGTGGACAATCTCTTAGAGTGTTTGGGTAAGTGGGCAATTTTTAATCTAAAATTAGGTAAATGATTGATCTCTGGCAATAGAATTTGACCACATGAGACTTGGATGAGACTAGACTCATTGATAAGCTGATAACTTCTTCGGATTCAAGGATAGGAGAAACTAAGTTTGCACTAGCTAGGTTGCAATACTATGACATATCGATATGACCACTAAAATGAGAACTAGTTGAAGACTTTCTGATCAATGATTTGAGGACCCACTTTTCGATTACATTATGGCAAATCAACCGTTAGATGTTTATGTATGCATGAGTAAATCACTTCTGAAAATGTTCTTCCAAATTGTTGATATTTAAGGTACCGAACTAAATCAAATCAATAAATGAACCAAATATGTCATACATGCACCGTTCATGTTCATAATTAATAAATCACGATTATGAATGTCTTAACAATTTTCAATTTGGTTGAAAAAATTGCATATATGATCTACACATAAATATCTAAACATCTAACGGTTGATTAGCAAAAATGTGATCGAAAAATGGGTCTAACACAAAAGTCCTCAACTAGTCTTCATTTTAATGGTCCTTATTAGAAGGGATCCCTCAATATAACTATGCATGAGTTTAACTTGAAATATTTTCAGGTAGAGAATTAATTTTAACAAGGTAAATAGTAGTTTATTTTTTTTAGATGAATAATAAACTAAATTGAAATTCAGCAAAACTACACATACCAACCCGCTTGTTAGAGTTATCAGATAGAGCCGCTAGCCCGCTATCTAAACAATTCGACCTTTTTAAGCTCACAAATGAAAGACATGAAACACAATCAGAAAATACCCTACACTGCCTACGAGAGAATAGTGCAGGCTTCATAGGTATCGGTGACTTTCCTCACACCTGATAACCTACGAATTCCTTCAAAAAAGAGAAGGAATTCCTATAAAATAGAAGGCAAAGTGAAAAACTAAAGTTGCAGTCCAAGCCCAATCAATGGAACCCAGACCCAACAGAAGGTAGCTCCAGCCCAATACTTGGGATAGAACCCTTGCCCAACTGGCCTTGGACATCCTCCAAACTGCAGCCTCTGCCATCTCCGTCGCCGCGCGTCGATCTCCATCCCAAAGCAATGAAGCATCCACCACCTCCTGCACCGTTGATCCTCTTCGGTGAGTAGCCACCATACCCACTGACTCCAACCTTCAACTCGAGAGATTGTCCCAGCGAACCACCAATCAAAAAAAAAAAAAGCACGTTTTTTAATTTTATTTTTTTAAATAGTGTAGATGTTATCATCTCCACAAATATTTAGGGGACTAAAACAAAAACATTCCCTTTCAAAAAAAACATTCAAGAGAGTATGATCGTCGTTTTAGCATGATAACAATACAATTACAATAGTGTTTCTCTATTTTGGATTAGTAATTTGCTAAAGATAGCAATACAATTAAACGAGTTGATCACACTTGTACCTGCTTGTGTAGCTTGCTTACACATTTGAAAGTTATATATAATGGTATCTTATCAAAAATTTACATGGGTAGACTATTACATAAAAAATTCTATGGTGCGCATAATGTGTTGATAATCCAAGTTTCATGATATCCTAATACTCTAATTTTTAACATGTTATTTAGGCTCTAATTAGTAACATATTAAATACAATTGTTTTTTTCTTCTAAAAAACAGATAATATCAATAGATTATCAAGTTAGAATAGCACACATCTCGACTTTATAGATTCAAACCATATCTCTGAGGGTTAAGCAACCAAACAAGTGACAAACACTACTAGCTCGCTCAGAGGGAAAAATGCACGGTCAGTGTCTAAAGACTCTGAGGACTGTCAAAATGATACCTGAACTTTCAAATGTATCAATGTGATACATGGACTTATAATTTGTTGTCAACGTAGTACCTACATCAACTTTCTGTCACGGTACTGTCAAGTTGACTACGTGTGACTCACGTGAGGCCCAGAAAGATAAGTAAATGTACATATCCATCCTGTTTTGGGTTTGGGTTCAGATTCTGTTTTCAAGATTTAACTTTTATACATGTACATGGAATTACCTGTATAAGGTTTCCTTTTTTCAAAACTTCTATATTTTTGTTAGATCTTTTTTTTGTTTGAAATAGAAGTTGAATATATTAGATCAACAGCCAAAGGTTAAAGTCTACAAAGTTTACATAATCCATCCTGCAAGAAAATCCGAACTACCTATCTAAACCAAAGCAAACTCTTAAGAATTTCTGAGACGCTCACAATTAAGCGAGCCTATACAAGAATGGAACCAACCTCGCCTCCTATGGAAAGCAAATCATTCAACTAGCCCTAGTTTGTCAATCACGCATTTGTGGTATAAACTAGAAATGTCATAGAAGCTTGTTCAAACTCACATAGGCTCATACCCAAAAGAAAATGAAATTAGTAAATAACTAGCTCATTCCCTTTCGAGTTGGAGCTCGTACCAGCAATTCTCATCTTCAAACTGTCCTTCTTGGCAGTCTTCTTCTCCTTCCTGGTCTCATTAGATGTTGTTTCCTTCTTCTTCTCCCGATATGGCAGTTTATTCTTGCTACCAGCAGGACGACCTCTATTCCTCTTCCCATTACCAGAACTGCCTTCGTCCGGCAGTGAAACCAATCCAAGGCTTTCCACTTCCAGGTTCAGGTTATGCTTATCAACAACAAAGCTAAGCTTCAGTTTCTTTGGGGAAATGGTTATCCCCTCATCTGACCGGCCTCTATGCTTGCCAGTGACCTATTCTAGTGTCATGGCAGGGTCTTGCAGCTCACGGATCACCACCTACCAGAGAGGTTCATTCAGAAAGGAGCTCAGTGGTGGTTCCGGCATCTGGGTTGGTATAGGAGTCTTGAAGACTAGGTTTTAGCCATGAACCATAACCCTAGCCCTCATTGCCATGCTGCCGCCATCAAAAAAACCCGAACAGGATGCTGTCGACTAGGGCTGTCAGTTCCGACACGACCTGATAACACGACTCGAAACTCACAAGAAATAAAGTGGGTTGAACCCGCACGATTAAAAAGCGGGTCGGCCGTGGGTCAACCCGCCATGATCCATTTAATAAATGGATCGGCCACGGGTTAATCTGCCAACACGAAGTGAACTCGTATAACCCGATTATGCTATATTTCTTCTTGAAATATTGGACGTTAGGAGTATTTGATCATAGGATTAGATAATTTGAAATATTTTGCTTTATAATTATTGGATTTAATTAGTTATGAAGTACATATAATTATTTATATTCTTTGTCTTGTGGAGTTTTTAGTGAATTTAATTAATTTTTGTATTTTTTTAGTTAAATGGGTCGCATTGTTAACCCTTAAATAAGTCATTTTGGCTAACAAGACACAACCTATTTATTAAATGGGTTAAGCGGGTTGGAAACTGGTAACTTGGGTTTGGGTTTAAATTTTTTACACTATTATTAAATGGGTTGGGTTTTGGTTTGTATCTTATGACATGATAAATACCTTGACCCGACATGAACCCAACCCGACATGACCCATTGACAGCCTTACCGTCGACTCCACCAGCATGGATTGCTAGCGCTGCTACTCGCTGCGACCCCAACACAATCCGCTCCTCTTCTTCATCATCTTCCTCCAACGCCCTGAACAAGGCAATCTGACATGCTCACCAATCCACATATAGAACAAAGGCCAAAGAGCTTATTGTATTTGAACTTACACATAAATTCCACTTCATCTTCCATCCATTACCAATGCTTGAAAGAAATAGGCCTGTTCAGAGGGATTTCAACCTGGATAGCTTTCTGGATTTCTTCCCGATCTTGTCAATTTTCTGAAAGTCCCCAAGGGTGTAGCCGATCATGGTCATCACCCTTTATGACCTAAAAGCAGAAGGAATGCCCTGCAGAGTGATCCAATATGATGTCGTGGTTAGAGGGACCTTCTCCACAGGCATCACACTATCATAGCATGCCAGCGCCACCAAGGCATGATTGTACCCCCACGAAGCACCCTTCCAGATGCAAACTCTATCTGTAGGGTCCGATAAGGTGAATAGCACCCGTTGGCCTTCTGCCTCCTCCACCTGCAAAGTTCCATTAATCTGCCATGCATTGTGGAACATCCCTAGAAAGAACCTGATTTTGTAGTCCCGACCAGTAAGTAGTTTCCCCACCATAAAAATCTCTGATTGCAAAAGGCCAGAGATCAACCTGTTTCTTTCCCTCAGTGATAACAAGAGATGAGGCTAGCCTAGCAGAAATGGCATCAATGGAACTCATGGTTGCGTTGAAAGAGAAGAGCAAAGAAACCCTACCCCTAACCCTAGCAGGGAGATAGAGGGAGGCGGCTTCTACTTGTTATTTTGACATGTACTAAAATTTCAGCAAATCTCTTCTTGTTAGATCTTTCTATATGCGACTGTATTTTGGATACTTCAACATATTGGTACTGTTTTTTTATTATACTTTTGAAGCAATTATTAGATCTCTCTGCATGGAATTACAGTTCTTCAAAGTTCAACGAATAAGTAGCTAATTAATTAATAAAGCTGCAGCCAAAATAATTAGAATAAAAAATGCATATGAAATTACACCAAGTACAATACCAATAGCAAAATGCAGAAATGCATCCGCGCGGCATGTACGTTGCAGATTTAGCCATGCAGTGAACTTTTGCAACAAGTGATTTGAACACCAATGCAATTCCAACATAATCAGTGAAGCAATTTTCCATCTAATCGGAAGACCAAAGGCAACGAAAGGTTCTCTCAAGAAAAAAAAAAAAAAAAAAAAAGGCAATGAAGTGTGTCATTATACCGTCATATGGCAGAAAATCTCTTACAAACAAATATCATAGGGTCGGATTCAAGACCCAAAACTAAAGATATCCAAGACCCGCATCTAGTCTCAAAACTAGATAAAGGCTCAAAGTAGAGAAGCATCAAAAGGTTGGATCCAAAAGCCACCCGCATTTCCTATCTAGATCCGCAGTTGTTGCGGATCCGATGAATAGAAATAGACAAATAGTACGAGGTTTTTATGACTTCTTTCTTTTTTTTGTTACATGGAGGGCTAGTGCCCTAAAAGACAAAACTCAGCAGCTACAATTCTCAGTTATTCAACGGGTTCTTCAAATAGTGATGTCCCAAACTCAATGTATATGGGCATATGGCCAACGTGTGCAAGCTCATCATCAAACATATTGCACCCTCTATAGACATGTGACATCATACAATTCCAATCACCAAGCCAAAGAGCTTTGCTAGAGATCAGACCATGAAGATTTTTATGACTTTTAATTTCAAGTGTTGAAGGTGTCCAAGATACTTCCAGTCACAGTCCAGTTCAGTAACCTCTTTAAAGGGACAGTATTAAGAAATTAAAATGTATTAATTTCTCAAAAAAATGTAAAAAGTAAAAAGTAAGAAATAAAAAATAAAATCCGTCATTTATTTTCAAAACACAAGTCCACCGTTTCCACGAGACAGGCGCACATTGCTCTGTCTCCTTCCCCTTAAAACCCTAACGCTACACCAATCAGGTAGGTCCTCTCCACACTCTACGCATCTCGCTGCAATTATCACTTTTCTGATGTTCAAACTGCAGAAATCTTCATCAAATCCAATCCCGAAAGGGCTAACTCCACCTAGGTAAAGCCTCAATTTAATCATTTCTTGTTCTTCCTCTCTTTGAATTTAGTTTGTACTTATTATATATCTTCTCTTGCAAATCACCATCATGATTTCATTCTGAGAATATTCACCGATTACGGTCATCTAAATTGTCGAATCCGGCGTTGCCTTTCATTTTTCCCTCTTATTATTTCTTGCTTGTTGTATAATATAGACGGGGTCTAAGGTAGGGTTTGTTAAACATAAACAAGTGTGGCACGTGGCCCACCATTGTACCGATCCTGCTGCCTGGCGCATCCATCAGGGCTCTGGAGTACTTGAGGGTTCTTCGTCGCGAGCAAGCCATCACTGAGAACGAGTTCATTGAGATAGACGAACTGCTACAGAATCTCCCCCAGTGGCTTAATGAAAGAGCGGTCGCGACTGCGCAAGCCAGACAAGCCCAGGCCCACTATCAGGGCCTCACTCAACAAATGGACTCCTCTCGTGACTTTCTAGGAGATAGGGCTACCCTTGTTAGAGACTTGCGGATTATGCAAAATCATCTCCGGTCCCAAATCCAAGATCTTCAGGCCCAATTGACTGCTGTGATGGCCCGACTTGAGCATGAGGAGCCCTTGCTGGAGCAACCCCTAGCGGCCTCTGAAATACTATCTCAGAACCTAGCTCACGCTCGCGAGGGGTCCGACAGGAGGAGCAAGCCGCTGCCGATGCCAGTTTTCGCTTGGACGAACATTTACTTCGTCTAACTCATGCAAGCCGAAAACTTTAGGCCTCTAGTGTTAGACCCATTTTGTATGAACAATATTATTATTAATAATTTAAATATTTAGCCTACTTTGCTTGGCCTAAATATATGCTCAAATTTTCAAGCAGTTCAGCGTTTAATTTGCCTTTATTGCTATTGAACTGTTTGAAAAGATAATCTCTAAATGGAGCGGTTACCTCCTTGAAGACCTCCCCACTTCCCACACGTTTTCAATTATCTTCATTTCCGAGATCCTAGCATTCAATTCCATTAACACTCTTATTGATGGCGCTGAAAATACTTCAACTGCCCATCGCATAGTTGAGGATACTGCGATTAGCCCTATAAATACCTGTACTTTGGAAAAGTGATAAACACAAGCAAATATGGCTTTCCCAGAGATAGTTTCGCAAGCCTTACTTCTCTTCCTTCAGTTTCTAGAATCTTCTCCTCACGATCTCACCCTTAGCCTCAAATTCCTAGGCCTTATGGCTTAATCTCAAAACCTGTGTAGGCCTTATGGCCTAATCTCAGGTCCAGTCGCATGTCTTTGGTCTCTGGAAATCCGGATGGGATTCACCAGTTTCAATTAGACTGAAGAACACGCGGCGCTCCTAACGCGGAGGAACCAGATTCTGAGGGATCCCTCTCCTCAGATTGTCCGCGTGGAGCAGGAGGGAGAGGGCGGAAGGCCACTCAAGGCCGACCATTCTTCTTTCGCAGCCTACCTCCAGGGTCTGACTATCAGGCTTCCGTTTTTCCCCTGGAGGTAGATGTGGCTGTGAGTCGCGCTCTCTCTGAAGACCATCTCCATCCCGGAGGATAACCACCTGGAAAGGTTGCGATGGATTATTTTCTTCCTTCTTCCTCTAGTACAAATGATAGCAGCTGCGACTCAGATCAGATGAGGGATGTGGGTGAAGCGAGGAAGAGCATGAGTAATCATAGCACAGCCCTCTCGTTGCCACAAGATCCAGAAACTCTTAGAAGATCTGCAATCCTTATGATTTTTTAAGCCACTTTTGGCCTTATAATTGCGAATGTAACCGTTTCGATTTGTACTGCTTTTGGCCGCAACACCACTTTATGAATGAATGTTTCTGAGCACAATGCAAAAAATGTTTATAAAATAAGGCCTCATGTATAGGCCATAATGTATATTCTTAACACACATTGTCAAGGAAGAATAAAAAAAAAGTTACAACAAAAACAAAAATTGAAATTGTTATAAAATAAGGCCTCAACTAAGGCCTGGATGTATAGAGTGTTGCCCCCCTAGTGTTCGTAGGTGAAGCAAATACATGAGACTAAGGCCACAGGAAAAGGCCTGAATATAGATAGATGATGCGAGCCGATGAAGACTATGGCTGCCCCCCTGGCTAGGAAGAAAGTTGATCCGGAGGATCATCGAACTCCCAAACACTAGGTAATATTTCTTTAGGAACCGACCGTTGATGGGATTGCGATGGATGTCGCCATCCAAGTCTTTGAGGTGAAAAGCCCCGCGCTCCATAATACGGTGGACAACAAAGGGTCATTCCCATCGTGGAGTCCACTTACCGCGACCGGTCAATTTCTCGTTAAAAGGCAAAACAGCTTTCCAAACAAGGTCCCCCTCTTTGTAACTATGGCCACGCCTCCTCTTATCATAGGCGCGGGCGATACGCTGTTTTTCCATCACTAAATTATCCAAAGCCGCTAAGCGCTGCTCGCTCAGATCTTCGTGTTCTTGCCACATCGCCTGGACATAATCTTCACCGATCAAGTGATGCTGATCTTGTATGCGTAAGGATTGAACGTTGATTTCCAAGGGTAAAATTGCATCATGGCCAAACATTAGTGCATAGGGTGTTGTAGCAGTGGAATTCCTCTTGGAGGTGTGATAAGCCCATAGTATCTCATACAACTTGTCGTGCCACTGGCGAGGGTTTTCAACCAGCATCTTCTTTGGCAGTGTAATAATAATCTTGTTACTGGCCTCCACTTGACCGTTGGACTGGGCATAATATGGAGTGTTGTGGATGAACTGGATGCCCAAATAGTTGACAAGTTTTTCTACCTCACCTCCCATAAATGTTGCGCCCCTGTCTGAAACAAGCACTTCAAGGATACCAAACCTGCTGATGGTTTTATGAAAAATGAATTGGCGAATGGTGGCTCCTGAAGCCACTTTCAAAGGCTCAGCTTCGACCTACTTGGTGAAGAAATCAGTAGCTACGATGATGAACTTGTGTTAGAGAGAGGAGTGGGGGTGAATCATCCCAATCAAGTCCAATGTGCAGCCTCGTGCAGGCAAAGGTTTAATAATAGGTTGCATGGGAATATTGGGGATATGCTGGACTAGACCATGTGCCTGACAGTCTTGGCATACTTTGGCGAATGTGATACAGTCCTTCAAAATGCTGGGCCAATAATAACCATGTCTCCTAATGAGCCAACGCATCTTAGGTCCCGCTTGATGGGCTCAGCACACTCTTATGTGTGCTTCGCGCATTAATCACTTTGCTTCGCGGCCATAGACACACCAGAAGTCTATGCCATCTTCCCCACGTCATTGCAGTTCGTCGCCCCTGAGGAAGTAATTTAAGGCAAGAAATCGAATCTTCCTGTCTGCTGTAGGATCTGGTTGTTTGAGGTAACTGATCAACGGGATGCGTCAATCGACTTCAATAGGCTTTAAGATCGTGACGACTAGATCATCGGACG
The DNA here is from genome assembly GCA_002564525.1 of Rosa multiflora. Classification (NCBI taxonomy): domain Eukaryota; kingdom Viridiplantae; phylum Streptophyta; class Magnoliopsida; order Rosales; family Rosaceae; genus Rosa; species Rosa multiflora. The sequence continues at coordinate 230,073 of BDJD01000897.1, read as the reverse complement.
GGTCAGGCCGTGCGAGCCATGAAGGCAGTGTGCGGCGTTCGACTTTCATAATGCGCTCGCGAACCCCATACTTCAATGTAATGCTTGTAGCCAGTTGAGAGAGTTCATTGGCCGCGAAATTGCGCTCGGGAGGGATGTACTCCAAATCCGCGTCATCAAATTGATCCAGAAGCTTAATGGCGCGATTCAAATATGGTATGAGCAACCAGCTTACACACCTGTATTTCTCTTAAAGCTGATTTATCACGAGCAGAGAGTCGCCGAGGACCTAAACGTCTCTTACTCCCAATTCCAGTAAGACTTCCAGGCCAATAATAAGGGCCTCATACTCTGCTTGGTTGTTCGTACACTTAAACTCCAATTGGAAAGAGTAAGAGAAACGATTGCCCGCTGGGTTCTCCAGAACAATCCCTGCCCCTGCTAATGTTTCAGTTCTTGAGCCATCAAAAAATAATACCCAAGGTTGCAAGGAGATTGTGGCTTGATACCATATGGCGTATTCTGGAATGTGCGCCAAATCTGGTCGAGTTGTAGTTGCGGTCGCTATCTCTAACTCCTTCACTATGGGGATATCCAACATAGGGTGATGTGCTAGAAAGTCTACGATGGCTTGTCCCTTTACTGCTTTCTGGGGAACGTATTGTAGCGAGAATTCAGACAGGGCCAGTACCCACTTGCCAATGCGACCTCTCAGAATAGGTTGCGACAACATATACTTGACCAGGTCGGTTTGAGCAATGATGCAGGTAGTAAAGGATAACATGTAGTGTCGCAACTTGCATGCTGAGAAGTACAATATAAGACACAGCTTTTCCATAGGAGTATACCTTGTTTCACAATCTGTAAGTGTCCTACTGAGGTAGAAAATGGCACGCTCGATGCCTTCCTCATCATCCTGGGCGAGTAGGCTACCAATGGAAGTCTCAGCTGCTGTAATATATAGCTTCAATGGAAATCCAACTCTCGGGGGAACAAGCACTAGCGGGCTCTCTAGGTAGGCCTTGATTCTGTCGAAGGCCTCTTGATGTTTAGGCTCCCATATAAACTCGTTCTGACCCTGCAGCTTCAGCAATGGAGAGAAGGGCTAGATTTTACCTGCAGAGTTAGAGATGAAACATCTCAGAAAGTTGATCTTACCCAGCAAACGCTGCAATTCCTCCTTCGTTCGCGGAGGGGATGCATTGATGACTGCGCTTGCCTTGTCTTCAGGGACCTCAATTCCTCTCTGATGGACAATGAATCCCAGAAAATCTCCTGCTTGAACTCCAAAAACGCATTTAGCGGGATTCATCTTGAGCTTATGTCGCCGCATGCGCTTGAATATCTTTCTGAGATCTGTGATGTGGTGTCCTTTCTTCTGAGACTTCACAACTACGTCATCGATGTAAACCTCTAAAATCTTCCCCAGGATGTCATGAAAGATCAGGTTCATGGCTCTCTGATATGTTGCCCCAGCATTCTTCAGTCCAAAAGGCATGACCACATATTCAAAAACCCCTGCGAACCCAGGACACCGGAACGGGGTTTTATGTCTGTCTTCTTCTGCAACCGGAATCTGGTGATACCCTGCGGTGCCGTCCATGAAGGACAACAACTCATGCCCTGCTACGGCGTCTACTAACATATCCGCGACCGGCATGGGGTAGACATCTTTAGGTGTAGCGATATTAAGGTCTTTGTAGTCTACGCAGACCCTCATCTTGCCATTTTTCTTGCGAATAGGCACTATATTAGATAGCCACTGATTGTATTTGGCTACCTTGATAATACCTGATTTATGCATTTTTTCGACTTCCTCCTTGACGAGGACTTGGGTTTCTGAATTCATTCTTCCTGGCTCTTGTTTCACCGGCCTCTTGTCAGGGAGTGTTGGCAATTGATGGCAAACCAAGTTCGGTGACAGGCCGGGCATGTCTTCATACTTCTCCGTGAAACAGTCTTTGAACTCTAGTAATAAGTCAATGAGCCTCTGTTTCTCGCTAGGCTCCAAGTAAGCGCTGATAGCCACTTCCATAGGCTCATTTGCTGTTCTAAGATTGGCCTTCTCGGTAGGGTCTCTGACTTTAGGAGGTGTATAGTCCAGCGCTGCAGGGGCAAGCTGAATATCTACCTCATCTTCTTGTTCCTGATCAGAGAGTTCTTCATTGACGGCCTCTAAGATCGCGACTCGATCGTAGACCTCTTTTTCCACTAAGTACGATGATAGTCTTTCGTACAGCGAGTGGAAGGCCTCTATCCCTTCCTCTGGGAAGTCGTAATCCATTAATCGTTTGAGGGTTTGGGCATAGCGTGGCCAGGCCTCTCCAAGCCTTCTTTTGCGAGCGTAAGCCCCCACTGTGCCAATTCAGAGGCTGTCACCCCTGTGGGGCTGCCTTTGTCATCGATGCCACTGACCTGCAATGGAGTGATAGGCTCCAAATAGTACCTGGCATCTACATAATTCGCGGGAACTGGGAATGGACGAGGATTCGCTTTGATCACCTCAGCTTTATCTGTCTCCCTGTTCCACATAATTAGTTCTTGATGGAGAATTGACGGAACACAGTAACTCCGGTGGATCCAGTCTCTGCCCAGAATAGCACTATAGGCCGCATAACAATCTGTCACAAATAAAGCATAAACTCCCTCTGCAGGGCCAACCTTGATGCGTAAGAAAAGTAATCCCAGGGTCTTTGTTACAGGCCCCGCGAAGTTCTTGAGCGTGAGGGACGTAGACTGGTCCAGGTAGTGATGACATTAATGGCAGCTCCGGTATCTACCATGATCTTGCTAACTTTGGTGCCGCCAACTTCTGCTATTAAACATAGAGGTCTCATGTGTTGGACCATAACAGGTGTTGGCCTAGTGAAGCTCATGAAGAATTCTTTGCTGGGAGCATCCTCCGTTTCATGAAAGACAGCCTCTTCCACAGGTGTCGTGACTGCCGATGTGATCTGCAAGGGTTGTGCACTACTTTCCTCAGCTTCTACGAATCCTGAGCAGGGACCGGTAGTGCATACCTCGCGGGGAGCACGTAAACCATGTTGCAAGACGTGTCAGTCATATCTGTCTCCTCCATGTCATCTTCTAGCTTAAGCTTGGGTTCGTTGACAGGGGTGTCAGCGTTGAAGTGCTTAGCCAAACGGTCCACCAACGACTCTTCTGTAAGGCCTTTTACCTCACACTGCTTGTGTTCCTGTATCACGGGAGCCTGCTTAGGGGAGTTTGATTTCAGTTCCCTTGCCATGCTTACCTCTAGGGGAGCAACTACTACACTCTGGACCTTTTTTGGTCTCCACTGTAAAGTATCGATAGTCTTGTCCTTACCCCCCAGTCTCTAAAAAACTGAAGATTTAGCTTATGGTTCTTCACAAAACAACCTGCGCCTGACATGTGGTTGCCGAGTCGGCGAACTCTCCTTCCGGGCTAGTGGAGGTGTTCTCTCCTCAGTGATCCTGCAAAAAGCACAGGGCTTAGATGCCCCTGCTGCTGAGCTCGCTTGTTTTTGAAGGCTGCGGGGAGCCATTAATGGCTTAGCAGCTAGTGCCTCCATCTCCTTCTGATACTGCTCAGGTGATTTGACCAATTGCGAACCTTTGATCAGGCCTTGGTCCAGAGTCTCTAGCGCGCGCTTGGCTTCCCCAAACCTGCGCTGCAGTTTCCTCTTCTTGGAAGTGCTTATTTCCACTGCCTTCCCCTTTTCCCTGATGTACCACTTTCCTTCCTTGATGGTGGTGACTGGCGCAGGCGGGATGTAGGGCTTGGTCAGTACGTTTTTGCGCTTGTTCGTAGTCTTCTCTTCTTGTTTCTGATCAATCACGGCCGCTCTCAGCTTCTTGAACAAATTGGAGTCCTTTGGGGATGGTGGTGACTCCATTTTCTCTTTTTCTCTTGGGCTAGAAGGTTGATAGCTTTGCGATGGCGAGGCCCACTTGATGGGCGGGAAAGAGCCAAAATGAAATGTCTGCTCGACCTCTTCATGGACTGGCGCAGGCGGGATGTAGGGCTTGGTCAGTACGTTTTTGCGCTTGTTCGTAGTCTTCTCTTCTTGTTTCTGATCAATCACGGCCGCTCTCAGCTTCTTGAACAAATTGGAGTCCTTTGGGGATGGTGGTGACTCCATTTTCTCTTTTTCTCTTGGGCTAGAAGGTTGATAGCTTTGCGATGGCGAGGCCCACTTGATGGGCGGGAAAGAGCCAAAATGAAATGTCTGCTCGACCTCTTCATGTGACACTTGGATGCCACACTCTTCTTTGCATCGCGAGCATAGGACCACGGGAGAGGCTTGACCAACTGGTTTAGCTTTCTTCTTTGCAGGGGTCTCATCCTCAGCAGACTTTCCTTCTCGCCCCTTTGTACTCAAATCCAAGGTTGGTTTCCTCTGGTTCTGCTTGGCCCAGTTGACATCGACTATATTGATCCCAGTGTCAGGAAAAGGGTTCAGGTCTACAAGCGTTGTCGCAGTTACTGGAGTTTCCACCTGCAAACTGCCATTATTAAGCCATACCTGAATCTGGTCTTTGAACTTCACACAATCCGTGTTATTGTGATTCCACAAGTTGTGGAATTTGCAGTACTTCTTGCCTTTCAGCTGGTCTGGTCGAGGAAAAGGTCCATTTGGATGCATTCTTCCTTGCTCCCCACAAAATACCCAAATATTGAATCTTGTAGAGGTAGAGGTCTTTGATGAATCCTTGAAGCTTTGGGTGAGTAAATCCTTGAAATCTCTAAAATAAAACTAAAGTAAAGAGGAAAAATAGAGGAGAAGAAGGAGAGGAGAGAGAGCAGCCCAAAAGGGCTGCCTCTGTTTTTGGTGTGGCTGCGGCTACTGTTGGTGTCTGTCTAGGGTAGGGAAGAGATGAATATATAAATATAGATGGTTGTGGCTGGTCGTGAGGGAAACCAAGAAGGAAGAAGGGTGATGGGGACATGTGGCACCATGGGATAGGAGAGAGGAAAAAGAAAAGAAAAAGAAATAAAATAAAATAAAGAAAGAAGAAGAGCAGCACGTGGAGGGGGGGGGGGGAGAATTATTCTGATGCTGACGTCATCATGACGTCAGCAAAGTCATTTTCATTTTTTTTTTCTTTTTTTTTTTTTCTTTTCTTTTCTCTTTTTCTTTTCTTCTTCCTTCTTTTTGTTTTCTTCTTCTCTCTTCTCTCTTCTCAATACACTTCCGCATATATTATCAGAGACAATTGGATTCCACTCCTTTGATGGCGTTGACCATGTTGACCCTCATTGACTATTTCGTCCTTTTGTCGGAAACTCCAATTTGCTCCAATTTCGCACAATTCTCTCTCGTTTCCGCAATTCCGCTTATTTTCTACACAGTAAATAAATATGGATTAATTACATATTAATTGACATGAGGATTTGCTTATTTATAGTATTTTAGATATAATTACACGCATATAAATGCGTATAATCACTTACCCAATTTAAAGCGAAATAATAATTTTGCCCTTTGTATAATTAACAAATTGCATCCATGCCACTCTACTTTCTCTCTCCCCACTCTCTCCACACTGCCGGCCGACTCTCTCTCTCTCTCTCTCTCCCCAACCTCCACCTTCGGTGTCTCTCTCTGCCTGATCTGCAATCTCCACTCCTGAAGACGAAGAAGAAACTCCTGTCAGAGCTACCTCGCCGGTGTCGAACTGCATCAAGAATGCAGAACTCAAACTTCGGTCGAAGCTACCTCGCCGGAGACCTCGACGTCGTCCGATTGATCGTCGATCATGAAGGCCTTCTCCGCCTCTAGAAGCAGCAATGAACATCTCAACTGGTGCTCTCTCTCTCTCTGAGTTTGACGACGACGTCGGCGTTGTGCTGCGGGTTCCCTGTGACGTGATTTCTCTCTCCTCTCTCTCTCTTTCTCCCCTCGTCTTCGACTTCAAACTTGGTGAGAGATTTCGATCCAAAAAGGATTGGCGAAGGTGAGGACCATGGAGTTAGGGGCGGTGTCGTTGTTGGCCACACCGGAGACGAGTTTGTCGGTAGAAATGTGTCAGCGTTGTTGTTGGATGGCTTCTTGGGTGCCCAAATAATTACATTTTTTAAGTAATGAGGATGAAGGAAACGGGTGTTGACACCCAAATTTCCACGAGTTCAAATTTAATAAGTGACACGTGAAGAAGGTGAGTCATCAACCTCACAACCTAATTGGGCCTTCAAACAAGCCCATTTCATGCCAAAAGAAAGCCATCTAGTTAGCTAGAGATACAACAAGCCCAAATTCTCAAACAACTAACGTGCCTCTTCAAAGCAGCCGACACGCTTAATTACCACGCAATACACGTAGGCCCAAGCTACGTTTGGGGCTTATACGGCGGGATGTGGTGTGGAAGGTAACGGATCCTGTGAGGCCCATTGTTACGATAAGGCCCATCGATAATTTTGGACTTGGGAAACAAAATTCACGCTTGATGGACCAAAATCTTAACATGGGCAAGTAGAGAAATGAAAACAGGCCCAGCAAAACTCAAAGCCCATTAGAATTACCTCCTTACCAAAAGCCCATTACAGCAGCCTCTAGCCCAAGCCCGTTGAAACCATCTTCTTCCCAAACCAGAATGTCGTTCTATCCAAAATTGCTGCTGGGATTGATGCTTCACCATTTTTGGCAAGAACCCAGAATCCATGGAGAGGCTTTTTGATTCATATACCCAGCAATCCCATTTCAATTTCCAATAGCCCTCAAACTTTGTGATTTCAATTTACAATAGTAGGAAATAAGGGATTAGGATCCCTCAAAGATCACAGCAGCACAAAATCTGGGATTTTCACCACTCTATGCTTACACCACCGACCTTCACCCTCAAGCCTGAACAAGCTTTCACCCATTTAGTTCCATGGGGAAAACAAAACTTGAAAGCTTGGGAATCATCTTCCCAATATTAAGAATACTCCCTCAGAACCCTTGGTCCTTATCACCGATCTTCTTCACCTACCTTCGCTATAAAAGGCGGGTTCACTGCCGTTGGAAAAAGACACAACAACCCAGAAACATCAAGCAAGAGATTAAGCTCTATCTCTGAATCCCTAGCCATCAATTCCTCCCAATCAACCTTAACCCAAAACCCAGAAATCATGCCTTTGCTGGAACTCTCTCTCTCACTAAACTCCCAGGCATCTAGCTCCCACACCACATCTACCTGTAAGTTCTGTTCTCGTGAAATCTAATCCAATCGCTGCTATTATCATCCAATCCAATCACTGCTGTTATTATCTAGTGCAATCACTGCCGTTATCATCTAGCTAGTCACAACGAGGTTGTTCTCAGGTCCAACCTTTGATCAATCTTGGGCCTAGTCTCGCTTAATCAAGAGGGCCTTGCTGCAAAAGATCCAAAACGTAAAAACTCCCTCGCCATTAGCCCCCTCGATTATGTAGGTCGTGTGATTGAGTTACGGGCTACATAATCAAAGAATCTAGAGACTTACCGCGTGATTATACATAACCGCTCCTTTTTTTTTTTTTTTTGAAGTTGCATCGGCCTGGGCATCGTACTGACATGATTTATCAAGCCTCCCGCGTGACAGCAAATTCTCGTCATCATTGGACTCCTAATTAGAAGAGAGGAGTCCCACTTTTCAATTACTTTCCTTCTAGGAAAACGGCATTGGCGTGTAAAGTCCTTTTCTTTTCTCTTTTTTCTTCTTCCATGTTTTGATTTGCTCCAAACATCTTCCTTCTCAAGTGTCAGACTCTCGTTTTGAGGAGAGAAATCTAATTTCTTTGGCTTGAATGTCCCTATTCTCACGCTTTTACATCGGGCTAGTTGCAAGGCCGATTCACGACTTCTTCCGGCTTGGTAGGCTTGTCAAATTGCTTTCTCGTTTGCCTGAGCTAATCATCTTCGTCCTCTATTATCTCTGTCTCCCCCCTTTTTTTTTTTTTTGATTATGTTCCCGCTGTAATTGATTATTGCGTTAGCTATATGATTCGTTGCATATTGCATTAGCTATATGATTCGTTGCATATCGCGTGCTGGGTTACCAGTTCTACTTCTGTAATTAATTGTAGCTCCAACTATTTGATTTGTTACCGTGACTGATTCATTGCATATCGCGTGCTATGCTCTCTCGGATTATCAGTTCTACTACCATAACCGATCATCGTTTCAGCTATATTGATCCCCTGTCGTGATTGGCCTGCTGCTGTAATCAATTTTGTTGCGGTGATTGATTTGCTATCATGTGTTTTGAAAGGTACATAGCCCATGAGTATTTTCTTCTCATTCCCTAGCCTCATAACACATCCCGATTTGCTTTTCTTCTTTTACTGTCATGACAACAATGAGGTTGGTACACCAAAGTATCGTTGGCTATGTAAATTGTGTTTTTTTTCTTGGCTTGGCTTGGCTATATGCACTCAATAGTCTTGGTTTTTGATTAGTTCTCTGCCTGATGTGTAATAATAGATTAATTCAGCATGAATGGCTCGATCTTTTGCTTTATGCGTGGAATTTTTTTTAATTTTTTTTATTTATTATATTTTTTTATTCCTGTGATTGCGATTAAACATGATGGAGCTTGTTGTTTCTTTGCTTGGTTCATCATGTAAGATGTGTTTATTAGCTTGGTTGGGCTATGTGGATTCAATAGTTTCAATTTTAGCTTAACCATTTGCTTGGCGTGTGATTATGAATTGGTTACGCATGGAGTGACCTGGATTCCCTCTTTTTTTTTTTTGCATTATGCGTGGAGTTTTACTGCTGTGATTGCAATGGAACATAATGTAGCTTGGTATCATATAGTTTAGTTCATCATGTAAATTGCGCCTGTTAGCTGGGATTGACCATGTTGGCTTGCTACCATGTGTTGAAAATACTTTCATGCATGTTCATCAGATTCTTAGCTTATGATAAAAGTATGAAAGAGTAGTTAAATGAGTAATGAAATAGAGATCAGATAGTTGGACAAATTGCTGTGTTGATATTAAAAGACATGTGTGCATATATGTGTGTATTAGTTTAATGTATATAGGCATCAAGTGGTTGTGGTATGCACAATTATGTTTGCTAAATAACAAATAACTATTTGAAAGGAATGAGATGCTTGGTGATTTGAAATCAATGTTTGGTTACTATAGCTGAAGAGTCAAAGTGTGTTGCGCTTATTTGCTAAGTCGTGGAACAAAGTAAGGGAATCATGTGATCGAATAATTAACAGAAGTAAAACTAAATGAATTGTAACATATAAGTGAGTGTCATATAGTGCAGCAAGCATGACTTTTGTGTTAAGAATGGTGATAAAATACCTGCAACATTGTGTGAAAAGTGAAATAAGAGTGATGAAAAGAATAGAAGGAAACGTATGACTTGATAATTGAAAGATGAGAGAGATGACTTGCTGCTAGGAACAGCAGTAGGAGTAATACTCGTGAGAAAGAAAAAGAAATAAAGTGTGTTTTTTGAAAAACCATGAGTACTAAATAGCGTAAACGAATAGATTTGCGAGTAAGATGAGTTATAACGAAGAAAGTACTCAGATAAGATAATGCATGTGTGACAAAATAGAGGTCAAAGAAAGCAAGATTGGAATGAGATAGACCTCTTGCCATGATTTTGGTTATTTGCTTGGAGTATATATACATACATATATATATATATATATTTTGTGTGTTTGCTTGATAAATTTGGTGGGTTCATCAATGCTAGTCACATTTTGCTTGATGAGGCTCACATGCATGTTGTAATCTACAAATTAAAATGCATGTAGCTTGGCATGTAAAGTTTCTTTTGCTTGGTTTTGATTTCTTTGTTTTGCTTGCTTAGAGTTGTTTAAGCATGTAATAGCTTTGCTTGGGCATGTGCTTTGATAGCTCGAGCTTGTGGCTACCTTAAGTATTTTGAGTGATCAATTGAGAGCGATTCGATATTGAAAAAAATGGGCATAATTGCTTGGCATGGTTCTCATATGTTTTGTGGAAGATGCACGACCCTAGGGAGGAGCTTGGCATGGCTTTGCATGTATGTTTGATGCTTGTATGCATAGTATCATGCTTACTTGGGTTTTCTTTGCCTAGCATGAACTTGTTTAAAGGCTTGGCATATTCCTCTTGGTCGTGGATCTGCTTGGCTTGAGCATGAGCACGAGTTTGGCATAAGCACGAGCTTGGCATGAGCAGTGCTTGATATGAGCATTGACATGAGCATGTGCTTGGCATGAGCATTGTCGTGAGAATGTGCTTGGCATGAGCCTATGATGAGCACGAGCTTGGCATTGTGTAGATGGACTTTTAATAATTTGAACATCGTAGGAACTTTGACTCTTTTTTTTTTTTGTATGTGATACCTTGAATGAGCAGAGAAGTGGTCTTTTGTAGCTTGATAGTACCTTACAAGGATTACTTAGCATGTAGTGGTGATGATGAATCATACAGCAGTGATTGTTGATGCTGACTTAACATATAGTGATTAGAAATGATTCAGCAGCAGTGTGCTTGGAAGCCTTAAGTTACAATTCTATTTTCCAATAAATCAATAGACTATGAGCTTGTGCTCATGAATCACCAAGCCCCCAGTATACCTTAGGAAAGAGCACGAATAAAAGCTTAAGAGCTAAACTAGCTCTTGGTACTTATTTTCAGGCTTGAATGGAGAACCTTAGTGCCGTGTATAGTACTGAATTACTAGCAAGATAAGGGAATGTTAACAGCAGCTCAACTTTTGGCTATGATGTCTACAAGTTTGAAAGAATAGTGGTCCAATAACATGGCTAAGAGATCAGGTGTTAGAGTAGGTTTACTAAGATTGGTGTGTGACTACGTTTTTGGGTTTAAAGAAAGTTCATAGCAACTCATATTTCTGTAAGCTAGCTTGATATTTGACATAGGCATGAAAGAGCATGAATAGATCGATGACTCATGAGTTTGATTAGCTCTTGGTAACTCTTTTTTTTTTTTTTTGTCTATCGATGACCCCTTTCTTTGTTTGGCTTTGGCATGATTGAATATTCTTTGTATACCCTTATGATTCTTATGAAGGTTGATCCAATATTTGGCATGGGGTCTCAACTAACTTGGCTTGGCTTTACTTTGAAGAAGTACCTTCAATTTCACATCTCGATTACTTTGTTTCTATAGCAGCTGAGTTGTTGATTGGATGACCATGACACACTTCTTTTGGTTTTCTTTTATAGGAGCATCAATAATTGAAAACTGGAAAACAAAGCTTCATTCCCGGTAGTAAATTCCAGCAGCTCAGCCCCCAAGTAAGAATGTATAGTGCAGATGCTAACTTTCTTTGGTTCGTATTAGTCCCTCCAAAAGAAGCTTGCTTGCTTTGTCATTATCAAGTCATTTGAATCGGCACGAGAATGATATGATTGTTTGCTTAGAGAATTTAAGAATCTTCAGCCTGGGATATGTGATTTGGTAATGACGGCTCTTTCAAACATTCTTAAGCATGACTACTGATTTAAATGGAACATAACCATCTTTAACAATGGCATGAGTCTTTGCTTGTTGGCTTGTTAGCTTGCTCGAAAAGGATACTTCTAATTGTGAGTTTTTAGTTGATTTAGGAAAACGGTGATAATAAAGATGAAACTTAGTTCTAAATCATCGGTGAAGTAATGCCTAGTTAAGGGTATGGCTTTAGAAAGTGAATTTATATGGAATGAGGACCTAGTTTAGGACGATATATTTTCCTTGCATGTTGGTTTGTTGCTGTGATTGTTTTGCTTTGTGCTCAATGTGTAGCCTTCTATTAACATATGCACAATAATAAAAGATTCTAATACTAAGGCTGGCAAGATCTCAGTAGTAGTTATCAAGATGTCTAGCATGTGGATCTTTGATGTTCATAGGAAGAAAAGATAAGCATGGATAGGTAAAAATGGAGATGGCTACGTCAGCATGATTATTGAGGAGCTTTTATGTTAATGCTGACTACATAACAAGAAAGGGTAAATAGTTCCTAATGATGGAAATTTTGGAATTTGGTTTAGTGCACTTTGGTTTTGTACAGATAAGCTCTTTACCTAATGAAGCTAATGGTGTTGAGTGCTTGAATACAAAAAATGCATGCAACCTGCTTGTGTTGTAACAATGATTGCTTGAAGATTGATCTTAGGAGTGTGCCTGTTTGCTTGAGTAACTATAGCATCTGAAGGCTTGGGGCATACTTGAATAATTGTTTGCCAAATATATATATATATATATATATATATATATATATATATATTATAATTGCATCATGAATGCCTTTTTCAGCTTTTTAGAATCTCCTTTGTAACTAGTTTATGGTCTTGCCTTAGGTTGGATCGGTATTCCATTGAAGATGAAATGTCAACTTCATTAGTGGACACAAGTTACAGCAGCAACTATGCACCCCAGGCATATTGACATGAATGGGGGTTTATCATGGCATCTTAGCATGATTGGATGTTCTCTCCGCTTGACACCAAGGGGACTATGCTTGTCTTTTGTGTATAGTTTAAATAGAAATTTTGCTTCTTAATCAAAGTCATAGCTTCTTAACATTGTGAATTTGATAGGGAGGTTGCAATTGGAAGATGGAGTTTGCACGAGTCATAGCCTAGTTCCATGAGAGGAACATGAAAAGATGTAATAAATTTTTTTTAATACCCAATTCTTGGCTCTTGGAGAAAATAAATTAACCACTCTTGTACTAATATATATATTTTTTTTGGTGTATATCAAAAGTTCACAAGAGGTAAGAGAGTAGGAAACTGAATATGGATTTTTCAAAAGTGAAGAAAACAAAAATGTTTTCTGATTAAGCTTGACAATTTTGCCTTTATGCCTGACTGTGTATTGACAATGTTGTGACAGCAAAAGCATGATTTCGATGGTTTGAAGCAAGTTATCATCCTGTTATTGAACAAGTGCATGATTTTTTTTTTTCAAAAAGCATAGAGCATTTATGTGAAATTGAGGGAGTTTTGTAGCGCTAATGGTTGTGATGTTTGAATGGTGTTTATAAATTGCTCCCAGTAGTGATTGTCAAGATAAACATCACTTGATATATGTTCAGCAAGGAAGAAATTAGCTGCTGGAAGTGATTTGGGATAAAAGGTTCAACCTTGTAAGGACGTGATTTGAGATAAAAAAAAAAAGATGCATATTTTTAGGAAAGAGGTAGTACAGACTATGAGAAGAAGAGGAAAAAATGTGATTTCTTTTTCAATAGCTAGATTTTGGCTTTTGAGGAGAAAAACAAAACATTCTTTCTTGGTGTAAATCAGAGTTCATATGAAGGTAAAAGAGCAGAAAACTAAATCCGAGTTTTTAAATGTGAGAACAAAATAAAGTCTTTTCTGAGTAATAAGCTTGTTTGCATCACTTTTAACATGTTGCTTCTCTGCTTGACTATATCAGCTGCAAGTGTGTGTTTGCAAAATTATTTCTGGTAATGGTTCCCGATCCCATGAACTGAGCCTAAGGGATAGATTGGGATCTACTGCTGTTAGAATATTGTAGCTTGAGATATGTCGCAGTGAGGAAGAAACCACCAGCTAGAGTCACAACCTAGTCCCCAGTGAAGTCGCCAAAAATGTGAGGGAGTTTTTACGTTTTGGATCTTTTGCAGCAAGGCCCTCTTGATTAAGCGAGACTAGGCCCAAGATTGATCAAAGTTTGGACCTGAGAACAACCTCGTTGTGACTAGCTAGATGATAACGGCAGTGATTGCACTAGATAATAACAGCAGTGACTGGATTGGATGATAACAGCAGGGATTGGATTAGATTTCACAAGAACAGAACTTACAGGTAGATGTGGTGTGGGAGCTAGATGCCTGAGAGTTTAGTAGAGAGAGACAGAGAGAGTTCCAGCAATGGCATGATTTCTGGATTTTGGGTTAAGGTAGATTGGGAGGAATTGATGGCTAGGGATTCAGAGATAGAGCTTAATCTCTTGCTTGATGTTTCTGGGTTGTTGTGTCTTTTTCCAACGGCAGTGAACCCGCCTTTTATAGCGAAGGTAGGTGAAGAAGATCGGTGATAAGGACCAAGGGTTCTGAGGGAGTATTCTCAATATTGGGAGTTTAGGGGTGATCCTCCAGAATTTGTGCTGCTGTGATCTTTTGAAGATTTTAGTTCCTCAATTTCTGGTATTGAAACTTGTGATCACAGAGTTAGAGGGCTATTGGAAATTGAAACAGGGATTGCTGGGCATATGAATCAGAGAGTTTCTCCATGGATTCTGGGTTCTTGCCAAAAATGGTGAAGCATCAATCCCAGCAGCAATTTTGGATAGAACGACATTCTGGTTTGGGAAGAAGATGGTTTCAACGGGCTTGGGCTAGAGGCTGCTGTAATGGGCTTTTGGTAAGGAGGTAATTCTAATGGGCTTTGAGTTTTGCTGGGCCTGTTTTCATTTCTCTACTTGCCCATGTTAAGATTTTGGTCCATCAAGCGTGAATTTTGGTTCCCAAGTCCAAAATTATCGATGGGCCTTATCGTAACAATAGGCCTCACATGATCCGTTACCTTCCACACCACATCCCGCCGTATAAGCCCCAAACGTAGCTTGGGCCTACGTGTATTGCGTGGTAATTAAGCGTGTCGGCTGCTTTGAAGAGGCACGTTAGTTGTTTGAGAATTTGGGCTTGTTGTATCTCTAGCTAACTAGAAGGCTTTCTTTTGGCATGAAATGGGCTTGTTTGAAGGCCCAACTAGGTTATGAGGTTGATGACTCACCTTCTTCACTTGTCACTTATTAAATTTGAACTCGTGGAAATTTGGGTGTCAACAACGGGAAAAAAAATTTTGAATGTCTATTGCCCTTTAATAGACGTTTTGAATTGATACAATCTCTTCATTTTTTTTTTTAATCAAAGTTTTATTTGTCTAATTTTATGAATATTAGTTTTCATTTCGGTAATTGAAACGTCTATTATGGGGCAATAGACGTCTATTGCCCTTCTATTGGAGGGCAATCGATGTCTATTAGGGTGCAATAGACGTCTATTGGGGGCAATAGAAGTTTTCGGAAAAATCCGGTGGGAAGCGGCAGGTGACCGGAATCCGGCTGCCTATGATCGGGCTACGGCGAAGTTTCCTATGGTTTCTCTCTCTTTCTTTAAGTAAGAAAAGGGTGAGGGTAAAATGATATTAAAAAAAAATAAAAAACAAAAATAAAATTAAAATAGGGTATTAGAGAAAACCTCCTTAGAATGTTTTGGGTAAGAGATAATTAAAAAAACTTAATGGAGTAAGTGGGAAAAAATTCTCTAAAAATGGTGTAAAAGGACAAAAACCCTTCTAAAAGCTTCCATATGGTAAATATTTATTACTACAATATAATTTTCAAGACAATCTAATTATTATCTTAAGAAAAAAAAACTTAATTATGGTATATCTTCTATTACGAATCTAGCAAAATCCTAAGAAAACTTATATATGGTATGTCTTTTACTTCAGGAAATATAGCGAAGTCTGACAAATATGGTCAACGTTTAAGCTTGTTCATATGAACAATTCTCAGGTTCACCCCTTGGGGTGAAGCGGCATATTCACCCTCTTTTATGATTAATGCATAATAACTTTTTAATTTTCTAATCCAACCATTCAAATTGTATAATGTAATACAAAGATTAGTTCTGTAAAAAATTAATCAAATTGAAAACCTTTTAATTATTCATTTATATGAAATACATGGACGGTTCATCATAATAGCAGTAAGTGTAGTTAGAACCGTCCATTTATTTGATTCAATTAGATAATTAAACGATTTCTGATTCGATTGAATTTTTACAGAGATGATCTTTAAATACTAATTTAAGATATAGACCGTTGGATTATAAATTTATTAAGTAAAAGTGAGTTAATCGATAACAGGGGTGAATATGCTTGTTCACCTAGGGGTGAACCTAAGAATTGTTCTGTTCATATATATGAACACTGATATAAGTATTCTTAGCATATAGATTAGCAGCAACAAATATATATAATCCACTTCTCCTTCCAGCGATCCGCTTCTCCTTCTTCCAGCGATCCGCCTCCATGTTTGAAAATAGGGCTGGACTCGGGTCGGTTTTGCAGTTTCAAATACTCAACCCGGAACCGGAACCGACCAGTGCTTATCGGTTCGGGTTTGATGTTTTTTGCATTAAGAACCGAAATAGAACCGAACCGACCATGTTCGGGTCGGTTCCTCGGTTTTTCGGTTTCAATTTCAATTCGGTTCTAATATCGGTTTCTCGGTTTTTCGGTTCCAAACTCAGTTCGGTTCCAAACTCGGTTCCTCGGTTTTTCAATATAGAAACACAGAAACACTGCTTTTCAGCCGTTTCTAGTTCCAGTTTTCATTTTTCCTGATTTCCATACATACATTCAAATGATTCAATATTGCACAGTATATTCACTCATTCAAACTCAACATTATCTACAATCTACATATTCAACTACAACTACGAACTCAAAGTCTGCAAACTGCAGAACTGCAAAATAGCAAAATTACAGAATAATGCAAAGTTGCAAGTCTGCAATAATACACATTTCCAGCAAACTGCAGCAAATAAAAACAAACAATAGACTGTCCAATTTGAACAATGCAGGAGCATCAATTTGCAGCAAACTAAAATACTGAAAGTCTGAAACTAAGCAATTCAAAGTCTCAAACTGAAACAAATAACCTAAAATTGAAATAGTCCATCAATAATTCAATATTTCATCAAAGTGCACAACTGCAAACATATTTCCAGCATAGCTTCCTCTTCCTCAATGCAACAAGGCTTCAGCCTTCCGTCAATACTAAATCTACATAGAAAATTACAAATCTGCAATTAATGGTATTAGGATAATTTTAAAAAAAATGAACTTCAATGAAGCAAAAATGTTCAGACCTTTATGCAGCCTTGATTATTGAGCGAATTGAATCATTTTTTCTTCTTTTTCTTCTTGGTTGACTGCAACCACAATTTCATTGCAAGCGGATGGGTCAGAGGAGCTAGCAGATGCTTCAAACATGGAAGTAGATCTCCAAGGTAGAAAGCGTATGTAAAACTTCAATATTTCCTGACATATGCAATTCAATTCCCATCTAAATTACCAAAACTGCAGATGCAATACAAATAGTCAAAAATATACAATACAATTCAGACCTTTCACACAAGATTACTTAACCAGCCACCAAATTAAACCACAATTCATACAGTGAGTGGCCATAAGTTCCCATAGACTAAATTTAACACTCCAAAGTAATGTGTACGTGTGACCAAAGTAAACAAATATAGGGACCTATTTAATTAATGTCTTACTTTATTATCGCCAAACTAGTGTGGTGATAATAAATTAGGACATATTAAGTTTGCTTAGTACTTCATACCTACAGAATCTAGTCAATCTACCAGGAATGATTAATAAGTGTAGAGCAGCCTATAACACAAAAAAAGAGGAAAAAATCAAAAAATCAAAGACTCTACGATTTCTGATACTATAACACAAAAAATCAAGAACAGCCTATATCACCAACTTTTCCAACTTAAACAGTAAACACAAAATTCCCACAGAGAGTCAAAGACATTACACATAAAGCATAAAAATTCAAGAACCTTTTGTCTCTCTGCTTGTTCTCGGGCTCTGGGTTTTGCTCAATCACCTGTAAAACCTATAAAGAAACCAAATTTAGTTAATTCCCAACTATTTGAATTGAAGCTTTGAATGGAAAAGAGGAAAGCTGCAAACTACAATGAGCGAGAGAATTTGGAAAAATAGAGGAAAAGGGCAAACCTTTGAACTGGGTTGGGAGAAATTTGGAAATCTGATCAAGAATGAACTTGGATTGCACTCACTGCAGGGCTGGGTTCAAACGAAGAGGAAAGAGTGGTCAGATATTACGGGCAAAGAGTGATATACAAACATCCTATTATAATTGAAATTGGAGATTGATGAGAGTAGAGCAAGAAAAATGAAAGACTACATCAACCAAATCCCAGATGGTTCATCAAACAAATCCCAGACGGGGCTGCATCAACCAAATCGAAGATGGTTCATCAACCTAATCCCAGACGGGGCTGCATGCCTGCATCAACCAAATCGCAGATGGCTAACACAAATAGAAGACGCGATGTTTCTGGGTTCCAGACTTTGAGGGAGACCGTCTCGCTCGTCTGGGTTTAGATGATAAGGATTGCTCAATTGCGGCTTCTCTGTTTCTGTTTCTAGGTTGGAGAGTGGAGACCGAGAGAGAGAGAGTGAGAGTTGAGGGAAGAGTCGAAGAGATAATGTTGTAGGGTTTTGATCGAATGGATAGGAAATCAGATCATTAAAATGGAAGGTTATGATCGCATTTGGAAGACTAACTTGGTGCATTGTTGGTGAAATTACAATAAAAATTATAATTTCTATATGAGAAACTCGTTGACAAAAAGCTGAGGCGCGGGTATCTCGCTCTCTTTAAGGAGATTCAAGCCCTCTGCGGAACAATGCCGGTGCACCAGAAATCTCTTGACTTGTCCCCTCCAGGATACAACAGCCCAACAACAAGTTGTGTGGCTCACACCAATCTGCACAAATTGGAGGAACCCAAAGCTCCACCAAAAGAACACCTTTCTTTGGCCAAGAAACACACAAGACTCTTTTGGGGGATTTTGGAAAGAAAGTTGATGGGTGAATAGTTGAGTAAAAGTTTGATGT
>BDJD01000897.1:192739-208355 GCA_002564525.1 Rosa multiflora | reverse complement strand
AAATTACAATAAATTTATAATTTCTATATGAGAAACTCGTTGACAAAAGGCTGAGGCGCGGGTATCTCGCTCTCTTTAAGGAGATTCAAGCCCTCTACGGAACAATGCTGGTGCACCAGAAATCTGTTGACTTGTCCCCTCCAGGATACAACAGCCCAACAACAAGTTGTGTGGCTCACACCAATCTGCACAAATTGGAGGAACCCAAAGCTCCACCAAAAGAACACCTTTCTTTGGCCAAGAAACACACAAGACTCTTTTGGGGGATTTTGGAAAGAAAGTTGATGGGTGAATAGTTGAGTAAAAGTTTGATGTGTTTTAGCATGCAACAAATGGTGCTATTTATAGGCTCTTAGGACACTCCCTACCATTAATAGGGTAGTAACCAAAAGCCATATGTTACAAGAATTAAAACCCAAAATAAATCAAAATAAAACACCATGAGTTACAAAATAAAATTCAAAATAAATTCTGAATTTAAACACACAAATAAATTCAGATTTTAAACACAAAATAAATTCACCCAAATTTAATTTCAATAATAAATAAAATATTAAAATGTTACAACACTGATCACATGAGAAAGGGTCTATTTTACATAAATAAGCTTGGTCATATTATCCAATTATACACTAACATCTGTGTTTCGGTTTTAAGGGGGTTTTGAAAGTAAGAACCGGAACCGAACCGAGAATACATTGCCAGGAACCGAACCGAGAAAAATGTAGTGTCATATGTTGTAGAACCGAACCGAACCGAGTCTTTCGGTGCGGTTCGGTGCGGTTCCTTCGATTTTTCGGTTCTAAATCCCAGCCCTATTTGAAAAGGGTTTTGTTTGGTTAGTTTTACTCTTTTTGTCATTTTGCTTAAACCCTGTACAGGCTGACTCTAGTTTTGGCGGAACCAACGGAACCGGATTTGTTATGAATGGGAAACCATTTTACATAAACGGATTCAATGCGTATTGGATGATGTACATGGCATCTGACCCATCTACACAGGCTAAGGTTACTTCTGCATTCCAACAGGCCTCCAAGTATAAGATGAATGTTGCTAGAACTTGGGCTTTCAGTGATGGTGTTGGGAAAGCCCTGCAAACATCGCCTGGTTCGTATAACGAAGATATGTTCAAGGTATGCTTCTCAACTTTGCTTGTATAATTATTATAGTGTACGTTGTATACATGGGCGGAATCAGGTGTCAAGACATATATATATATATTAGTATACAAATCGCAATGCTAAATTCATAACCAAATTATATGTATTTTCTTAAAAAAACGCATGCTTAGATGCTTATAATAAATGCATCAATACGCATTGTATTATTATACATTTATTAGTTTACATTTTCTGTTGGTCATTAAAATTTTTTTTTTAATGAAAAAAAGTCAGTCCATTATATAGATTTAGTAAGCAGTACAAAAACGAAACACCCCTATGAGGTCGACAGAAAGAATAATTCCTTAAAGAACCCTAAACACCTATTCTAGAACAAGATTAAGACCCAGGACACCCCAGTACACCCACATTTTAGGAAATTAATGCACCTTTATTCCAAACAAAAATCAAAATCCTCCAAAACAAATAGTAAAATGAATCCTTAGAGAATATGATCTTTGCGACTTGATAAAAAAAAACTAAAAACTAGGAATGGAAGATGACAAGTCACCTTCCATCCCCTCCAAAGTTAGGCAAACCCAACAGACCCACCAGTAAACACCAGACCACAAAGCTTCAACCCACATGACAATAATGAAGGGCAACCCACCGAAGCCATAAGATTACAGATCGCCAAAATTAACGACTCCCGCCACCGCCGACGAAGTCCGGCACCATATGGGAATAAAGACACCCCAACCAAGTCTCCCTCGATCCTCCTCCATCACCAGCTTCCGGCCATCGCCACCGCCACACTAGCAGCGTGGGTACGTTGTCCAACTCCCTAAACTCGAACCCAGAACAACGACAACACCATGTCCTCCAATGCCCCGCCACCGCCATTGAATCACTGCAATCCCAAGAAAGGGTCGAAACCTCGCCGCTCTACTACTGCAGTCATGGAACGACTCACCAATCCCATCCCTAAAGCCAAAGCCAGAAACCTCTCACAAGCCAGAGACTCCCCTTTGCTCTCAAATGCTTTATCTCCAGATCCCGCCACCGCCAAAACAAGGAGGAGGCAGAAAACCACAAACCCAAGGACTTGACTCATAAACTCTGGCAAGCGTACGAATCGTTGTCAAGTAAGGAAAGTATTTGGACCTTGATTATCGTACCTTGGGGATTAGACGTTGGACCTAACCGAGGTAATTGGGGATAGAGTAACTTAAAAGCATACAATAAAAAAATAAAAATAAAATAAAGCAAAATAATATTCACAAGGTACTAAGCCTCGGCAATGCTCGGCTTAGCTCACACTAAGCATAATCAAAGCCACTAACTTGTAGCCCAAATGAGTTATGCACAATGGAAGGTAGAATTTTGTTTGGGAGTTTTGAATTGGGAATTAACGAAATTAAACGCAAACTAAAATAAAAGCAAACAACTAATTATCAAGCAAGAAATTAAATTTGGATTTTCAAATTAATGGGAACATGGGAGTGTCGGGTGATTCACACCAACTTTCTTGCAAATATCGATGCCAATTGCACAAATGCATGCATTTCCTATATGTGTCGAGTCCCGTATCTAGTACCGGTTAAGGCTACTAAACCAATTATCCTTTCGGTGTATTGACTATGCCGGTTAAGGCCACAATCAACTCTCTAACTTGGGCATTACGCCGGTTAAGGCTACAATATCCAAAATTAGAGGCCTAGAGAGCAAGATAATAGAGACTCAAGCAAGCTTAGCTACAATTAAGCTAGCTAATGGTTACCACACTTAAATCCTAGATGCAACAAGACCAATAAGTTGTCAATTTATCAATCTATTCATCACAATTGCCCACAACATAATTTCAAAGGGTGACAAAGCCTAGAAACATGCTTCTAAGGACCAATAAATTCGGATTTAAAGCATACACAATGGAAATTGCATTTATTAAAAGTAAAACATCAATATTTATACAAGATGAGTTAGGGCTTCACAACCCTAACTCCTAAAATTGAACTACTTACAACCCATACAAGAATCCATCAATAAAGTATATAAAAATTATGAAATGGATAATAAGGAAGAGAGGAGAGAGTTAGCTTAGTCACTTCTAGCTGTGAGCTAGTATGAATCAAGCAATTTCTTCACCCAACTACCCAACTTAAGGTGTGATACTCTTGATGATGATTTCTTGAGGCCTTGAGTGTCTAATCCCAAGAGATTGAAATTAAAAATGAAGAAGGGAAGAGGAGAGAGTGTGAGGTGATGGGTGAGAGAAAATGGGAAGGAATGATAAATGGTGGCTACGGCTGTTGACTGAGTTTCGGCACTGTTGGAGGAGAGGATGGAGAATGGGTTCTGGGGGTTAATTTGCTGCTGTTCTAGGTTGAAAGGAACCGAGGAATTATAAGAGGGTCCAGCTTTTTTTGTGTGGAGGAGGAAGGGATATGGATGGGTCGCATGTGCTGGAGAGGAAGATATGGATGTATGGCTCAAAAGTTGTCAGCAAGTCAATGCGTCTAATTATGTATAATTAGAAGGCCAACACGTGGAGATGGAGATAGAGAAAAAGCCATGCTTTTGCATGATTAATTAGTTAATTAATCAGTTGATTAATTAGCTAAATTAATCAAGCAACATTTTTTCCTTCAATTTTCTTCAAAGTACTCTTGTAGGCATTCTCGTTCTTGATCGGGTTCCGTTCTCTTGCCGACATTAATCATGTTTGACCGCACCAACTAATTCGTCTTTTCATCGGAAACTCCAATTTGCTCAATTTTGGATCATTTTATCTCGTTTCCGTAATTCTGCTTATTTCCTACAAAATAAATAAAAATGAATTAAAAATGAATTCTCGTGTTTTGGATACAATTACATGCATAGAAAGATCACGACGGAGAGAAACTTTGTCGCCGCTATCTTCAATCCGAGCAGAGAAGAGAACGGGGAAAAATCCCACCTTTCTAGTCAGAGATTCGCCGCTAAGGGCCATTTTAGATAATTTTCTCGACAGCCGCAGTCGTCAAGTAACCCTAACAGAGAGAGAGACGGCTAGGTCTGATTTATATGACTGATAATACGACATGTTGGTCATTTAATTACTTTGCTATTAACCTAATAAAAAGAATTAATTACTTTACTTTCTTTGATTATTCATAGATTGGACTTTCTTACTAAAGTAATAAATTAATAAAATTAATAAACTTACTAAAAAAAAATAAAGTAATAAATTTAATAATTTTGTTTCTTAAATTAATAAAATTTCTATTCTTGGTTATGACTTATGAGAAAGTGAGGAGGGGGCATCGGGACTAATTTCTATTCATACAGTGTTGTCTAATATTAAATTTATGGGTAATTTTTAAATACCTATAAAGAAAATTAGTGACTTAAATGAGATATACCAAAGAAATATTGGGGTCGGGGGAATCAGGACCTTTTCGGGTCTAAGGTCCGCCACTAGTTGTATATGCATTATAACTGAATCTACGCAGTGTTGGAGTTGGTGAGTTAATTCTTGATTAATTTTTTGGGAAAATGATCATTTACCCAATTTTGGGGTTAATTATCCCCACTTACCCAAACACTGAGTGTGTTTGGATGAGGGAAAAAATAATGGGATTTAATTGAAAGTGAGGACTTCATAATTCTTAGAAGCCAATTCCCTCGTTTGACATTATCAGATTGAAAATTTTAAATTTCTCTGTGGAAAAAAAACGAAGGAATTCGTTATTTAAGTTCCTCACTTCAATTTCCACCAAAATAGGTGTCATTTAGGGATGACAATAATCCCCATCGGGTTGGGTATCCATCGGGTATTTGACCATAATGGGGAGAAATTCGGGGGAAATCGGGTAACGGGGATGGGGATCCCCAATATTCGAATTCTGAAATCAGGTACGGGGCGGGGATAGTATTTTGATCCCCATCCCCATGCCCACCCAATAAGGATTATCTAATATATAAATATATATATATATATAGATAATATTTATTAAATATTTTTTTGATATTATTTATAAATAAATATATATGTAAACTTCATCCTTTTGTCAATATTTAAATTCTGTCAATATATTTTTGATAGAATTAAATTCAGTTTACTCCCCTGAAGTTTGGGCCTAAAATCAGATTGGTCTCTCTTTCTGAAAATCTATTACGATGGTCCATATACTCTCAAATGACATCACCCGAGTCCAAAATTTGAATTTGGCTTGAAAAATGACGTCAACTGCTGAGTTAGAGCCTACATGAGGACCCACTTTTCAGACTTTAAACCCCACAAGGAGGGCAAACTAGACATTTCTAATTTTCTAATTTTTTTTTCTCTTTTTTTAATCTCTCTCTCTCTCTCTCTCTCTCTCTCTAAGCCTTCAAGGAGTCTTAGCCTTACCCACATCCCCAAATCTGCTAGCGCCGCCACTGCCTACTTGGTCGCCGTCTCTACTTCCACTTTAGTCGTCGCACTCACCACAAAACCTGCCTCCGAGATTAGGACCACCACTCCAGTCATGAAAACAAATCTGTGCAAACAAAATCTGATCTGGGGAGATCCAAACACTCTTCTGCCACCAACCATTACCATCATCCCCGACAGTGATACCACCACCAACGATGCCGCCCATAGTATGGAGGCCAACCACTAGCACCAGCCAAAAACCTGAAAGCCCAATTCTTCGATCAGACCAACCCGAGTCTAAGGAATCTTGCAGCCCCACGTCGACAGCGTCACCCTACCCAAACGTTGCATTGAAGAGGAGAGTCGACTCGGGGCCATGGCTCGTACTCGGGTTTGCATCTGTAACCCAATCCATACTCTGATTCAGGCACTTGATACTCCGGCTTATGACCGTAACCCGATCCATACTCCTATCCGAGCTCCTGAGATCCATACTGAGGTCTACTGGGCCTGGATCGATCCATACTCTCCTCCACCTTCCGCACCCTCCTCATGATCGGGTCGTCCACCAAATCCGGGTCAGGGATTGGGACGCTGGTAGCTTGCTGTACTCGTTATTGAGGGCCTCGTCGGCGTAGGAGGAGGGCTCACTGCAGGAGGAGAGATCGGGGCGTTCGTAGTCGTCTTGATCTATGAGAGAGAGAGAGAGAGAGAGAGAGAATCTAGAGATTTAAAAAAAAAAAAAACAGAGAGAGAATATAGAGAAAAAATTAAAAAAAGAGAAAGAAATTAGAAAAATTAGAAATGTCTATTTTGCCCTCCTTGTGGGGTTTAAAATCTGAAAAATGGGCCTCCATGTCGGCTCCAACTCAGCAGCTAACGTCATTTTTCGAGCCAAATTCAAATTTTAGACTCGGGTGATGTCATTTGAGAGTATAGGGACCATCATAATCGATTTTCAAAAAGAGGCACCAAACTGATTTTAGCCCCAAAGTTCAGGGGAGTAAACTGAATTTAATCCTTTTTTATATTATTCAATTCACCATGTTGGAGTAAATGAATAAGTTGTTAGGTTATACTAAGCAGTTGATTGTGAAATTTTTTTTTTCGAATGCAGACTTTTATTGTTCTTTTTTAAGCGAGACTTGTATTTGTTTTTGTTTAATTGAAATAAAGAATTTATTTTATGTTGATGTTTGATTTTAACTGCATATTTTACAATCAATAATTATTTGTATGAATTTTTATATAATAAATTAGAAATATTGTTAACGGGGATTGGAGCGGGTACGGGGACCTAATCCTCAATGGGGACGGGGACGGGGAATCTCCAGTTTCTTATTATAGGGATTGGGTGGGTAAGGGGATGGGGAATGAAGTCGGGTATGGGGATGGTAATTTAATCCTCTTACCCTACCCTTCCCATTGCCATCCCTAACTGTCATTTACGAATTCCTTTGCAGTATTCAATTTTTATTTCCAAAATAAGATTTTTTTCTATTTTATCTTTTTATTTGTTTTAAATTTTCTTAATTTATTACACATTTCAAATCTTAAATAGATGCAACAAAACAATAAAAATTGCAATTAATGGAATTTTAGATTGATGGAGTTAAAAATTCCATCATTTATAAATTCCTACGGATTTTATAATTTTCTCATCCAAACGCACCGTTAGAGTTCGTTTACCCAATTAAGTTTTTTTTTTTAAATTCCTTTTTATTTATTTTTGGGACAATTTTGCCCTCTCCTTCTTTGTGACTTAAAGAGAGAAGTCATCGGAGACCTTGCCGGACTCCGGTGACCAGCAACTGGCCGCCGGCGACCGGTGACCTGACTCAGGCGATGGGTGACCAGAATCTGGCAACCGGTCACAGGAATTTCAAATCCGGCTACCGGACTAGTGACCGGATTCCGGCGTCTGATTTTATTGCCCCTTAATAATACCCTGTAATTATATTATTACCCCCAATAATCATATTATTACCCCCCCCCCCCCCCAATGATCATATTATTGCCCCTTAATTTTTTTTTGTTTTCTTTTTTCTGTCCTTCTGGGCATTCTACCCCAATTTTACCCAAAAATAAAATAATTTGATTACGGTGAAGAAAAATCAAAGAGCTCCATAGAGCAATTGGAATCTCAGATCCATGAGCTTCAGATCTCCACACTCTCCATCTCCACCAAGCAAACCGAGCTCCAGACCTCACAGTCTCATCTCCACAAGCTCATCGCCCTCAAGAACCTCCCCGTCTTCCACGGCGGCGCCGGCAACGAGAACTCCCTTGACTGGCTCACCGCCACCGAGCGCCACTTTGCCTACCTCGACATCCCCGCCGCCAACCGAGTCAAGATCGCCGCCACTCGCTTGCGCCGCGACGCGTGCCCCTGGATGTGCTGGTACGAGTCTCGGTACCCGGCAAGTGTGTTGGGGTTGATTTTTAGGTTTGAGTTTCTGAGGTTTTTCTGGCCGGAGAAGCTCATCGCCACCTTCTGTAATTAATTTGGAGCAGAAGAGATCGGTGAAGGAGTATGAGGTGGAGTTTTTGAGGCTGGCTGCCGGAGGTGGGGATCTCAGAGCCGTGGTTGAACAATACAGAGAGAGAGAGAGAGAGTATGAGGTGGAGTTTTTGAGGCTGGCTGCCGGAGGTGGGGATCTCAGAGCCGTGGACAGAGAGAGAGAGTATGAGGGGAGTAATTATTAGTTAAAATGAGGGCAATACTGTCAATAGATGTTAGATTGGGTAAATTAGAGTAAAAAAACTCTTAGTGGAGTAAATGAGCAATTTTTAGGCTAAAATTGGGTAAGTGGTCACGGCCCCTAATTTTTTATCTTCTTCCCTGGTATTGGTAGGGATTAGACTTTGTGATATCAGAAGCTAAAAAGTACGGTGTATATCTGATACTGAGTTTAGTGAACAACTACAACGATTTTGGGGGAAGAAAGCAATATGTGCAGTGGGCAAGGGAGCGGGGCCAATCCGTCAACAGTGATGACGACTTCTACAACAACACTGTTGTCAAAGGCTACTACAAGAACCATGTCAAGGTACGTACTGACTAAAGATAGCTACCTAGTTAGTTATTTTAACTGTATATATTTGTGTACTGATATAACAGTACTAGTTGTGTTTTTGTAGTAAAATTTTAGTTTATCTTCATCTTGAATTGCAATCCTTAAAATTATTGTGATCAATTGTACATGTGAGCAGACTATTCTCACGAGAATTAATACAATAACGAATGTGGCATACAAAGATGATCCAATCATTTTCGCCTGGGAGCTAATCAATGAACCACGTTGCGAATCTGATGTCTCGGGAGCTCTTCTTCAGGTTTGGATCTCAATCATGAGCCTCTCTAAGAAATTTAGTACTATTTGTCTTTCTCTTTTCTTATTTCACAAATTATCGGCTCCATATAAATTTTACAAGGAAGGTATGTTTGGTACATTAATGGCATGGAGGTGAAACCTAAATGAGAATAAAATGAAAGGTGTTTTTCAAAGCAATATAATAGCAGCAGGTAGCTTTCTTAGGTCCTTAAACCATATACATTGATTTGTACAGCAATGGGTGAACGAAATGGCTGCACACTTAAAATCCATTGATGGCAACCATTTACTGGAGATAGGACTTGAAGGATTTTATGGGACAACGACGCCGGAGAAGCAGCAATATAATCCCAATAACCAAGAGTTGGGCTCTGATTTCATAGCAACCAACTTGCTTCCACAAGTGGATTTTGCCACTATACATATCTACGCCGAGCAATGGTACGTTAATAGACATCTCTTCTTATTTATAGCTCCATCGATCAACAGAAACTTTTGAAAGTTGATCGATACTGCAAATTTAATGAGGAACTAGCTGCCTGAATCTGAATGCATGCATATGTATAGGTTATCCGGACAGAGCGAAGAGGCTCAAGCTGCTTTCGTGGATAAATGGGTGCAAGTACACATTGACGATTGTAATACAATAGTTAAGAAACCACTTATTATGGCGGAGTTCGGCAAGTCTTGGAAATATCCAGGGTTTTCCATAGAAAACAGAAACGCCTACTTTCGAAAGTTATACGACGCCGTATACAGCAGCGCCAAAAGTGGGGGAGCGTGTGTAGGTGGACTTTTCTGGCAGCTGTTTGCGCAAGGTATGGAAAACTTCGGGGACGGATACCAAGTCGTTTTAGAGGAGAGCCCGTCAACTGCTGATATCATCGCCCAGCAGTCTCAAAGGCTCCGATCCAGTCGCTAAATTAAGTAGTGGAAATTATCAAGTATTTTATTACTTAATTAATTAATTAATAATCCCTGCCTTGAGGAAGGAGGTAGGTTCCTTGTTAAACATACCAGAAAGGCAGAAAGTAATGCTCATTAGTGGTCACTCATCAATTAATAAAGTGCATTTCCAATGATTTCGCTTTTTAATCAGTACGTCCATGATTTAACTCTTAATATTGGTGCCTTTAATCCAAGAAGCAAGCAGAATCGAAGAAATGGGTTGTTAAATAGTATTTATTAGTAATCTCACTCAAGTCTAGAGTTGTATACAGCTAAAACAGTAAAAGTTGATTGCTCCGTTTGTGGAGTGATGCTATGTTTACTACTGATAAATCCCTCATCCCTTCTGATAGCTCTTCAGAGTTTGCTGCTATTAATCCCAAATCCTATGATGATATGGATGGAAGTTGCCAAGGATTTTTAAAAGAACCTGCAGCAATTTTCATTGTGACTGACAATCTTATAGTAAGACCGGCCGGTATCTCCCATCTTTGAACCGTCTGTTCTTACAAATCTGCATGTACCTGTCTCCGACATTGAAGATCACATTGTGCATGTGGGCAAGAAGGAGGTGAGCTATCCTTTATAGTTTTTCATTAAATTTGCTTAGAGACACTACTAGAAATTTCCCCAATGGGGATCAATTTAAAAAAGTGGCTTTTGGCCCAACACACACTGATTTTGGTGGCTAAAGGGCATTAGTCACTATGCAGCCACTAATTGGATATCAGTCCCCTTAATAGCAGGTGCTAATGGTACAAATGCCACCATTAGAAAAACAGTGTGAACACAGAAACCAATGCAGCTCTTCACACTGTTATGGAATTAGTGGGTCTTTAACCTCTGTAATCACACTGATAACAGTGGCAAAATTGGTAGGCTATATTAAAAAAAAATGCACCAAATAATTGGTGCATATATGTATTATACAATAAATTTACAAGTTAAAAATACATCCATAAAAACTTATACACTACTAGAAGTGATACTCTTGTAAGCTTCGTCAATGATTCACAGGGTTCCTTAGATAGTCCCTTTTGCAGCTTCTTGACCTGCAATTTTACAAGCGCAACTCTTTTAACTCATTGGTCAAGAACCAAAGGCTGGCAAAGCACTAAACAGAAGCATATCCACATTCATCCAGGGAGATAAAAAATTATGCAATTTTAAATGACTGCATTGCTCTGATCTTTTCATACTAACGTGGATTATAATTTACAATGATCCAAAACTAAGTAGGCAAGCTTACCTTATCAAACACAGGGAAGAACTTAGCGGACTCCAAACACATATCTTCAGATTTCATTATTACTTGCAACTGTAAAGTAACAAAAATGAAATCATCACAAAGTATTAACAGCAATAAGCATTACATTAGCAACCATGAAAAAAGTTGGGTCAAGGTTTCTAGCATTATACTAACTTCCCAAACCATCCCAACTCTAGACCAAGAAAACTCTTAACACTGAACACAACATTAATTCATATGTGGATAAATACTTATTGAAAAGACTAGAGATGGAAAGTAACATTTGACACACTCCGGGTACAAGTTAGATGAAAACACTGATAGATAACTGCACATAGAGACTGTCCTAAAAGCTTGCTAAATGAATCGACTTCAGTTAAATTGTCACTTGATGTTTCTCTTAAACTACAAATTGTCTCAAAGGTTTGCAAAGTAAATTTAAGAAATGAAGCATGTCCAACCAAAGCTGTGCCGCTAAAAAAAGCTGTGAAAGGAGGGACATTTTACAGTTAACCAACTTCACATTTGCACACACACTTTCAATTAAACAATGAAAAGGAACAGCAGTGCACATCTGCATACACACTTTCAATTTCAAACCCTTTTGGTCATGAAAACAATTTGTTGAAAACATAGGAAAATACCTCAGAGCCACACGATATTTCTGACCCAACTTCTCAAGCTCTGCCATTACACAATCTATGATACAAGGAGTGCCTATAAAAGACAGATAAACCATTAGAGAAATATAAACATAAGAGAAATGGAACATTCCCCTGCATTATCTATCAAAATTTTTGGTGACTATCATAAGTTTACCAAGTTCTCTTAATCATTCTTGGTATAAAACTCAACATTGAAAAACAATTCCTAAGAAACACTAAACATTAATATGAGTGAATAACTCTAAGACTCACACTTTGCATATAGGTAGTCCATCATTCCCTTCTCCTAATCCAACTGCAGAAAGTGAACTAAAGCCAATTGAAGTGGCTTCAATTATTTCTTCATCGTTAACATCAACCCCTGCAAAGTATAATTAATTAATTTAACAATATTAATAAGGTCCTCACACAAAAGCACAATAATATATCAATTTTGTATTGCTACCATTTTATTTCCAAAGTAATAAGACATTCAAATAAGTAGTGCTGCCTGTTAGAAAAGTGCTTTACTTTTTGGAATACTCAAAACAATGTTAACTCGTCAGTATACAATTTCAATCCAGGCTCCTAACTCCTAAGCCAACATCTGATGTAAGAGTTAATCGAACATATCCACTACCAAGTCAAAATAAATCTAAATGAAATTAGCAGATACCTTCTTCACTATTGGTTCCTGCAACCCTGGTGGTAAATAAGCCAATGTTATACCACTGCCAAAAAATGCCATATTTTGGTATGAACTGCTGCCGGATATCGTATCAATAACATCACCACCACCACTTGGTAGGAAGTTTTGTAACATCACTTCCAACCTCAATCTTCTCCAATACAACATTGTAATGCACCCCGGCCAGACTGAAAATTAATAAAATCCTACCACACAAAACCCAGAAAAGTCATAAATTGATAGATCGAGTACTAGAGAGCTACTGATGTATAGATGGTCCTTAATCATTCACCTTAAGGCCTTAAAAGTAAAGGGGACAATGACGTGTGTCGCGCGTCCGGTGATATCAAGGCCGGGAAGTTGGGGCCTTTTGTAGATCTGAGCCTTCCAGGTTCGAAACTAAAAGCTATAAAACAAAAATGGGGAAAGTAAGTACCTCTGCAATTTACTTTGCCCTAAATATTCAGATGTCAAAACGAAATCAAAAAACTTAAACTTAATACCTCCGCAACTCCTTCTTCACCGTTGCGACTAGTTTATCGATTAATTTGGCGGATCCGCAGTAGAGAAAAGAGATCGAATGAAAGAATTCCGGCCCCGCAGCAGAGTGAGAGAGAAGTGCAAAGAAACGGGATTTAAGGTCTAAAGGATAAGGATCGAAGGGAGAGAGAGAGTGATTAGTTTTTGTGGTCAATAAGAGAGGAGAGCTGCATTGGACGCCGTGTTAGTGGGTACACACCTCATACAGTTGGCTTCTCTTATTAAATAATCATATATTTCCTTACTGTACACTAACTTTAAGCTCATTCCCATTGATGACAGTGGGAGCAACAAAAAAGTCACCGATCTTTTATATCAGTGACAAACTATTTCCTATTCACACTGATAATTTTTAGTGGCTAAAGAAAGGGTGCTATTGGGCAAATTTCTAGTAGTGAGAACATTTCAGGTTTTAAATTTTTAGTACATGATGTACAGCTAGCTAGTGGAGATTAATCTGTTAGTTATAATTAACAGAAATTTTTTATGACCTTTGAGACTTCACAATATGCTTATGGCTTCAAAGTGAACCGATTTTTGTTCCATAGTTGAATAAATGAGTTTTCATCTTGCATCATTTACGTACAACAGTTTGTATCTTGTTACTGTCACTGATTTAACTTGTTGGCGAATCTTGCATGCTTAATGCAGGCTTTGCGTCTTTTGGTGGCTTCTTTTGATTGTAGCCATTGTGCTCTAACCACTGCTTTCAGTGGGAAGCTGAAGCTGAAGCTGAAGGAAAAACGAATGATAGGACAATGAGGAGTGTTTTTGCAGTGCAAGTGTGTAGAAGACTCGGATGAGGGTGTATATTGTTGTTACAAACAGTACTTTTGGAATCGGTGCGTGGTTAATTTTGGTATGATTTGGGATTTGCTGTTGAA
This sequence comes from Rosa multiflora, assembly GCA_002564525.1. NCBI lineage: Eukaryota > Viridiplantae > Streptophyta > Magnoliopsida > Rosales > Rosaceae > Rosa > Rosa multiflora. The sequence continues at coordinate 194,571 of BDJD01000897.1, read as the reverse complement.
ATCTTGTTGTATAATGTTATCATTTTATGTATTGCATTGTACGTGAGAAAAAAAAAATCAAAATCTAAACTTGGGATGGATTTAATGATCGAGGAAGTTTAAAGTTTCACCCTGTTATCATTTTTGTATTTTCCCCCTTGCTCTCCATGATGAGAAAGTTTGTATTGTCACTGTTAGAACAGAGGTTAATAAGCAATGGATCGATCCTCAGAAGTAACAATAAACATATATAATTAAAATTACAAAATAAGATTGCAAACGTATTTCAATCCTAAATGTACGAATGAATTGTAATTTACTCAAAAATTAAAGAAAGAAGTGATAGACTCACCGACTTGATTGAGATTGATAGAAGCTTGCTTGTAGCATTCTCCTAAAACAGAAGTTCGTCCCTACTCTTTTGCTTGTAGTTCCTTGGATGTCTATCTTGTAGGATACAACTATTAAATTCAAGTCGACTGTACGTGTTTCTCTTTAGAAAGATGGAGGGGTAGAGGAGAAGAGAAGCATATCGTTTTGTTTCTTCTCGTGTTGCATATATATATAGACAATGGATGAACAGTTGCATTTAAATTCAAACTCAATTAACAATTGTAACTGTTAAATAAACTGATGATGTTTGATAATTATCTAAAATAACTTATGTTTGATAATTATCTGAAAATCAAATAGATTGCACAAAAAGAAAATTCCGTTTTGGCCCAAGGCCGAAGAGCCCCAAGACTTTTGATACATAAATTAAGGGGGGCTGAAATTTGCACACCCCCTTTTACATTCTACACACCCCTTATGCTGCTTTTACCAAATCACCCCTACACAGCCTACAACTAAAACACACACACACACACACACACTCTCTCTCTCTCTCTCTCTCGGTTTCCACTTGGGCAACCCACACTTTAAGCTTAGTACTTGAATTTTCATCATCAAAACGAATGGTGAAGGTCAGAGACGATTTGGCGGATGGGTTTTTGGTGGATAAGTTGCTGGATAAGACGAGGATGAAGGACACCGGGAAATGGACTAAAGGAGGAGAAGGACTTGAGTGGATTGAAGGAGGAGAGGGTAGAGAAACTAAGATCACAGGTCATGCGGCGGCTGAGGCAATGGTTACAAATCATAGGTGCCCATAAATGTCCTAATGAACTAGCAGATTAGGAGTAGAGGAGGAGAGGGTACCCATAAATGGTACCAGCGTGTGTGGCAGCTCTGCGAAGGTTGCAGCCATGGGGTTTTGGACAAGGGATGGGTGCTGATACCATTTATGGTGGTGGTTTGACTCAATTTGGACTGGAAGTTGGAGAACGGAGAAGCACAGACTCGGCATCTCCGGCGATGGTGTGTACAAAGATCTTCCGGCATCGGTTAGTGGTGGAACTTCAAGGTTTTGATGCTTGGCTTGGTCTGAGCACGTCGGTGGTGACGGTGTGTTGAAACGCTAATCGAAAATCGACGAAGATCGAGGAGCAGTGGAGTGCAACTCTTACGGTCTCGTGTGGAGGCAGGCGGTGGTACATGTCGACGGTGAGGCTTGGGTTTTGGTCAGGTTTAGGTGTTGCGTTGATTAGGGGTGGCGGTGGCATTTTGTGGTGGCCGAAAATGTTGTTTTCTGGTGGTTGCAGAGGGAAGAAGAGAGAGAAAACACGGGGGGAGAGAGAGAGAGAGAGAGAGAGAGAGAGAGAGAGGTAGTTTTGGAAGAAAAATATTGTGAATTGATAAGAAATATTAAAAAAAGGCAAAGGGTGTGTAAAATGTAAAAGGGGGTGTGCAAACTTCACCCCCCCTAAATTAATATGTATTAATATATATATATATATATATATATATATATT
>BDJD01000897.1:139281-186003 GCA_002564525.1 Rosa multiflora | reverse complement strand
TATTGTTGTTCCCGTTACCTGTCAAGTAAAATACAATGGGCGTTAGAGGGAGACCGCGCTGGGCGGTCTTCAACTCTCCGATGCCTAAGTTAGTCAATGTATTTATGTTGACAAAGTAACAGTAGGTAAGTATTGAATGCGTAATTAATGAGGAGAGAGGAGAGAACCTTTTATAGGTGAGGAAGAGACTGATCTTGTCTTTGTTTTCGATGTGGGACTGATATGCTTCAGTTCTTAGTTTCAGAAGCTTCTGATGCTAGCTTGGCGCGGCGCGTGGCGGCGCGTCGGTGGTGATCTGGAGGTGGTCCGACGCCGAGGCCGTAGCCCGCCTGGCAGTGTGTTCGCATGTCATTCCTTTGGTTGGAATTAGTACCTTTGGCGGTACAATGAGCATGGCCCATTATAGCTAATTATGCTTGCAAATGTACATGTATGTACATATATATATATATATATATATATTTACAATAGGGCTTAGCTCAAGCTTCCACCCATGGGCCTTGCCTCTATTTGTCCATTTACTGATGTGTCATTCTCCAACAGTTACTTGTTCCTGAAGTAATCTCAAATCGTTCAAAAACAGAAAAAATGTGTTGGAGGATTACAGATTAAGATACGATCCCGTGTTCAGATTCTTATCACTCTGTTTTTTGTGGCTTGTATCCTAAGCAAGCGGAAATGACTCCATCAAGGCAGGCTGCCATCATGCATATGAAAGTCTTGTTTGGGATGATGTCCCAGTTATACCTTGTATCTAATCTTCAAGAAACTTGCATTGCCAAGAAATTTGAACAAAGATGTTAAACTTCGTCTGCAAGTTCAAACTTGCAGTACACAGAGCTCTTACTGGAAATTTTCATTTCAACTTGTCGTAAAAGTAACCCCAATTGTTAGATTAAAAAACAAAACAGTATTGGAGAGTTACTGTTATCACACAGTGCGATCCAAAGTGCAAGCTGTTATGACACAGTTCTCTGTGGCTTGCAACCCAAGGAATGGAGAATGGCTCCGTTAAGCATGTGAAACAGTGCTTGTTTGGGATGATATCCTAGTTATATGTTGACATGTTGTATATATACGTTGTATGTATCCATCTTCAAGAGGGCCCTTTCAGAATTTCCACGATCTTTCCTCATTGCAGTACTTTTTTGGCGGAAGGTGTGCTACTATTTTACAGCGTTTATTGTTTAACAAGTGTCAAGGTGAGGGCTTGCTTTGGCGTGCCGTAGTGAGCTTAATCATGTTCAATTGTTCATGAAACTGACAGTTTTGTATGTATCAGAATCTCCGGCAAGGATGGACAGAAATTTCATGTTTTTTTAACTCAAATTCGGACATGTAGCCGACTAAGTGGATTTGAGGTCTATTGCATAGATATTTACCACGATTGAACACTATAAGCTTCGGCATACTAGTGTCTAGTGAGTTAGCCTTTTCGAGCTTTTAAAAAAATAAAAGTGGAGATTTTTTTTTTCCTACAAGTTTTCTCTCTTCTTCTAAATTTCCCAATAAATACACATTGCCAACCTGAAGTGAGGTCGGCTGAATCTGTTAAATGTTAATCATGTGTTTGATATAAGTAAACTAATTAACCATGCGTACATTATTGTGGCCATATGTCCATGATCCTAATTGTCATCCAAATCAAAAAATAAAGTCTTCAGTGAAATCTAGTACAAAATAGAGCTGTTTTTCATAAGTGAATGATCGAACACTTGACCTCTTTGAGTATCAAACTCACATTCATCCAACTTGCAAAGTTGCAAACCTAGCCAGGTTTCCACTAGACCAAACTCTTTGAGTAATAGTTTTTTTTTTTTTTAATAAATGCAATATATAATATCACTATCCAGGTTTCCGCTAAACCAAACTCTTTGAGCATTAGTTCTTTTTTTAATAAATGCAATATGTAATATCAAATTAGATAATTATGCAGTAATATTATCTCTTTCTCTCTCTCCCACCTTCAAATTCTTCCTAATTATGAAAGATTAGCAAGGTGACCTATTGTGGATTAAGAGTAAAATCACAGCAAAAAACTAGGACTGCTTTTTTTGGTCTAGGGTTGGAGATTCTTCTCTTGTCCGGTGGCGCTCGGGGTCAAAGCCAGACTTGGCTTGTCGATGATGTGCTGCTGTCAGACGGGTGATGCTCTATTGCCCATCGACCTGTTGGGATTGTTTGGCTAGAGGTGTTAACAGGCTGGTTGGCATAGTATGTTTTCCCAAAGCTCTGAGGCAGGATGGCCATCAATACCGGTTCAAGGGATGAGTTGGCGCCGCATGGTGGGACTCAATTGTCTTCTCCAGGCGGCGATGAGGGCACCATCAACTGTTGCTAGTGGCTGGGACGCGGGGACTTTGAATCTAGTTGGAATCGGGAGGGTTTTGCTCTCAACGGCGGCTCTGATGGAGGGTTGTGACGGTCTTGCACAAAGGAAGTGATGGGAACTGGTTTGGGGCTAGGGTTTTTATCCTTTGGGTCTTTTGGGCTCCTAATTAGTTAGATTATTCTTTCTAAATTATCCCCTACTTTTTAGGGACATATGCACTTTTGTCTTTTATGTGTCTATTTACTATGTATGTTCACAGTTCATAGGCTTGCTTTTAATAAGTAAGCATGGATGTTCTTTAATGAGTGGTACTAGATATATATATACCACATTTTCTTATTTGCCCTCTGTATTCAAGGCACTGGAAATGCATGTAATATACAGCTCTAGCTTGAGTCTATAATGAGAAATCATTTATGATTTGATTAAAAAAAAAATCTAAATAAAAAATCATAGATAACGCTTGTTTTAGAATATCAAATCATTTCTTAATTGTCTTCTTTTATTCATAATCGCATGCACTTGTGAACTTGTGCACCTGATGAACGAAAATTAAAACAAGAAATGCATTGAGGGGATGATGAATCTTGATTTTGCTCTGTCATCTTGATGAGGAAAGAGGTGAGAAAGAGGTAGAGAAGAGATTGAAAATCAATTGATTTTCATCATGCTCGATCTGTCAAAGACTTGACATAATTAATCAATTTTTTGTTCTACAATAGATGAGTTTCAAGAGGAAAAAAAAAATCCTCTTAACTATATTCCAAATTGAAGTAGTAATAAATGATTTTTAGAAAGAAAATTCAATAAATGGATTGGCCATTGATCAAAACAAAATTCTTAGAAAAAAAAAAAGAAATTTGTTAAAGGAAAAACACGCATGTGCATTCGTCAAAATAATTGATGAAGATGGAATTAAAGAATTGCGATTATAGCTCAATCAGCATTTATTATCAGTATTATAATTGATATTTTCATTGTAATTCTCTCCCTATATAAAATGATTATAAAATGAAATGAGTAAATAAATTCTTATTTACTTTTATAAACATCTTATAGATATTTTATAGATATTTTAGTACTTGAATTCTACGTTTCTACCCCACGTTATCCAGCTACCAGTCCCACCCAAGAGTAGCTCAAAGTCCAACCGCCGTTGCACAGACATTCCATGCACCCAACCCGCCCCGTCAAATGAACTGAAAAAGACCTCGTAAACGAAATATTAAAAAACTATTTAAAGCCTCCCCGTCTTCCCTTCCCCGCTACTAGTATCTATTTCCTTCGCTTTGACTCCAGTTTCATTTCTCTCAACCTCTTCTCTCTCAAAAGCCCCAGCCTCCTCTCTCTCTCTCTCTCTCTCTCTCTCTCTCTCTCACACTACGCCAAAGCTTCACAGAGGTACGCAATACTATGCACGAGACTCCATGTCAGTTACCGTTGCAAGCAAATTTGATTATAATTCCCTAATTTGGTTCACTTTCCGTCATTAATGACTTATTTTTCGTGCTTCTGATTTTCTTTGTTTGATGATAGGAAATGATTAAGCTGTAATCGGTTCACTTGGTGGAGCTGGAATGGAGTTTTTAGGTGTCGGAATTCGGAAAAGCTATGGAGGTTTGTGGGCTAAACTGGCAATTTTACTGTTTCTGTGTACTATTGAACGAGCGGTGTGCGATTCCGACTATTTGATTGGGCTCGGGAGCTATGACATCACCGGACCGGCGGCTGATGTCAATATGATGGGGTATGCTAACACGGAGCAGATCGCTGCCGGAGTTCATTTCAGGCTGCGAGCTCGCTCGTTCATTGTGGCGGAGCCGAAGGGCAACCGAGTGGTGTTTGTGAATCTTGATGCTTGCATGGCCTCGCAGCTTGTGAAATTGAAAGTGATTGAGAGGTTGAAGGCAAGGTACTGTGCTCTAATGCCCTTTTTGTTTTGTTTTTTGCAGCAAAGCTATGATATTTTGAAACTTCATATTAAGTGTGAATTACCTTAATCTGATTTAATGGATAGTGTTGAATTGATAGAGAGCTTGCATTTCCATGGCATAGTATTGAATTATAGTGATCCAATTGTGCAGATTGAGAGGTTCTTAGTTTGGCTATTTGATATAGAAAAAACATTATCCTGGTAGGAAAATTCTTTTACTTTCAAGATATCTTATGTTGGAAATGAGAACAGTGGAATGAAGAGGCAAGGAGCGATTTTAGTCAGGACAGTTTGAAATTAATATCCAAGTTTAAAAGTGTGGCCAAGTCTGCAGTTTTTTTGAAGGGTGATTGCATGGTTTTAGATTGCATAATGGAATTTTGTACTGTGGTGTTTTCTTGGCAGGTATGGGGATCTATACACTGAGAAGAATGTAGCTATTAGTGGAATTCACACCCATGCTGGCCCTGGGGGTTATCTACAGTATATTGTGTATATTGTAACATCTCTCGGGTTTGTGCGTCAGTCATTTGATGCCCTTGTTGATGGCATTGAGCAAAGCGTTATTCAAGCCCATGAAAATCTTGCGCCAGGATCAGTTTTTGTTAATAAGGGTAATTGGGAGGTTCATTGTTATTTTCTCTTGGTTTCAACTATTGGTGACTACTTACTTATGTAGGTTTTGGTTCTTACAGGAGAAATCTTAGATGCTGGAGTAAACCGTAGTCCTAGTGCTTATCTCAATAATCCTGCAGCAGAGCGCAGTAAATACAAATATGATGTCGATAAAGAAATGACTCTTCTGAAGTTTGTCGATAATCAATGGGGTCCAGTGGGTAGCTTCAATTGGTTTGCAACTCATGGAACTTCTATGAGTCGGACAAACTCATTAATTAGTGGGGATAACAAGGGTGCTGCTGCACGATTTATGGAAGACTGGTTTGAGGAGAATGGTGGTAGAAGTGCATATTCTGATGATATTGATGCTGCCGATATACCGCGAAGAGTGTCAAACGTAGTTTCTGACCATCATGATAATCGTAAGTTATTTTCTAGCTGCATTTAACTACTATACACACACACATAAATGACTTAACTCTTCAGATTGAGTTGAATTATCGTATGGGTCAATATCTTTCGCTTAGCACAGAACAGATTTTCATATTTACACCATGTTCTCCAATAAGTTTTACTTTTTGTAAGCATTAATGATTCCTGTCTTAGATAATTCTTTAAATGTGTCAGAAATACAGATATGGCATTGCATATGAGCCTTATATATGTTCCAAATATCTGCGATGCTATATTACTTTAGATTTTGGTGATTCTTAAGCCACTAGTCCACTAGTCTATTTGTGGTGCTTGCTTGATACCTGACTTTATGGCTCTATATATATATATAACTCACACGGTGCTATGAAATATTGTGTAAACATATGCCATGCCACATTGTCTGAACTAAACTTTGGTGCATATGCATGCTATATGTTGGGTTTCAATTCTATGTCCAGAACTATACTTACACATGAGAACCATAAGAATCATTTAATTACTTTTTCTTTTGATTCAGACCATGAGTTACTGGAGCTTGCTGCATCCTTTCAGTCTCCTCCTGGTAAGCCAGCAACCAGGTCCTTGAGTGTTGCAAGACGTGTCAGGGGTGTACTAAGGCAGGCTAACAAGCCTAGATTTGTTTCTGCCTTTTGTCAATCAAACTGTGGTGATGTGAGCCCAAATGTTCTAGGAGCTTTCTGCACAGATACTGGGCTACCTTGTGATTTCAATCACAGCACCTGTGGTGGGAAGAATGAGTTGTGCTATGGCCGAGGACCGGGGTATTAATTGCTCTGTGCACTATATACCTTTAGTTATTGACATATCTATATGATGCTCGTGTGAATACTAAACTGCATTTTGTGCATAATATGACAGTTACCCAGATGAATTTGAAAGTACACGTATTATTGCTGAGAGGCAACTGAGAAAAGCTGTGGATCTTTTCAACAAAGCATCTGAACAGTTGACCGGGAAGATTGAATATCGCCACACTTACCTCAACTTCTCCCAGCTTGAAGTAACCCTTCCCAAGAAGGGGGGAGGTTCTGAGGTGGTAAAGACATGTCCTGCTGCAATGGGATTTGGATTTGCTGCTGGAACCACTGATGGACCTGGAGCTTTTGATTTCAAGCAAGGGGATGATAAGGTAAAATGCATTTGCGATATTACCTAGGTGGTGCATGTTCTATGCTCTTTCATTAGTACTGATTGACTCTTTTGCATGGTCATTGGGTTTTATCAGGGAAATCCTTTCTGGAGATTAGTGCGCAATGTACTCAAAACACCAGGCCAGGAACAAATTGATTGTCAGAGTCCAAAGCCAATCTTGCTTGATACTGGTGAAATGAAGCAACCATATGACTGGGCGGTAGGTTAAAATTATTTGACATATTTAATTTGACAACGATGTAACTGTATATGGAACACATAAAATGGTTGGATCGATGTAGTATCTCATTTAAACTATTTAAAACTATTATGTAACTTTGTAGCTTTTTCTTTTATATTAGAATGTAGTTGCTAAGGTCCTAGTAAATAGCAGTTTCTGTTTTAGATGTTTGGGAAGCCTTCAGGTAAATTATCCAATAGGCAATAGTAAATCCAAAGATCTTTAATGATAAGGCATGAGGTTGCTGCCATTTGATTTGTGAACTTGCAGGCCCCTTTACCTGTTTGTTTCAGTTGAAGAGAGATGTTTTGTCTGAGTGAGATAAATATTTTTGGTTAGTAACTTTTGGAGTATTGTGATATCTTCCTTAAAGATCCTCTGTCCATGGTTTTTTGCAGCCTTCAATACTTCCAATTCAGATCTTCCGGATAGGGCAGCTTGTCATTCTCAGTGTACCTGGAGGTAGTAATCCTGCTTCTCCTTCACTAATTATATAAAATAAATCTTAAGAGTTCATGTTTAACTTTTTAAAGTGAGTTTCAAGTCCGAATAACTTCAGTCTTCGTCTAAGTCTATGTTCTATAAAATTCAAAGCAATCTATGGATAGCAGTTATTTCTGAGAACAGTAAGTGGCCTTAAGGTGAATGATTAGTATGCAGTTGAAGAAACCACCCGATATTGCCTATGAAGTATCCCATATATTATTAGTATATTATCCTTGTCGATAAGCTGAAGTTGCTTCTGGACACAGCTAACTTTTGGACTGGCCAACATGGTTGTATGATCCCTAACAGTCTTTATGAATTTTTTACAAACAGAATTTACAACAATGGCTGGTAGGCGGCTCCGTGATGCTGTGAAAACCGTACTGACTAGTGGTGGTCATGGTGGAAATATTCACGTTGTGCTAGCAGGATTGACTAATACTTATTCTCAGTATATTACGACCTTTGAAGAGTACGAAGTGCAGAGATATGAGGTCAGTTTTTTATTTTCTTGAATCTATCACTTGCTATTACATTCCAAAAAGGATCAACTGAGAGGAAGATTGGTCATAAACTCCCTAGTATAAGGAAACTCATAAGAAAGGTTACCTACACAACATCAGGATATGCTATATATAGGAAGGTTAACAAATTCGCAGAAAGTTTGTTTGGTAACTGGAATGGAAGTGATTAACTATTTTTTCTTTTGAATTTCATTTTGATACAAGTTCTATTGTAGCTTTGTGGTTTAAACATGTTAATCTAGTTTCATAAACAGGTATATGTATAATTGTGCCTTTTTTGTACGTTCTATTAAAATGTTGGTCCAGTTTCATTATTGTATTCATTTCTTTGACACTATCAACTTCCCAGGGTGCATCCACTCTCTATGGACCACACACGCTAAGTGCCTACATTCAGGAGTTCAAGAAGCTTGCTACAGCTCTCATCAGTAACCAACCTGTCGCATCAGGTCCACAACCCCCAGATCTCCTTGATAAGCAGATAAGCTTGCTTACTCCAGTTGTTATGGATGGAACCCCTGTTGGTGTCAGTTTTGGGGATTGCAGTTCGGATGTGCCTCAAAACTCCACCTTTAAGAGAGGTCATGACATGGTAACAGTTACCTTCTGGTCGGCTTGTCCTCGGAATGACCTATTGACGGAAGGTACATTTGCCCTTGTGGAGATTCTCCATGGAAAGGATACTTGGGTTCCAGCTTACGATGACGATGATTTCTGTCTGCGCTTTAAGTGGTCAAGACCTTCCAAACTCAGTACTAGAAGTCAGGCGACCATGGAATGGAGAATTCCTCAGTCCGCAACTCCCGGCGTATACAGAATAAGGCATTTTGGTGCCTCTAAGAGCCTGGTTGGATCGATTCGCCACTTTACGGGTTCATCTAGTGCTTTTGTGGTAGCATAAGAATAGTATCCGTGACTCTCTATATGTATACTTTATGTGATAATAGATGACCGAGTAATTACCACGGGGTTCTGAAATAAGTGTTTCTATCTATCTCATCATCTTTTCCATTGACCTTTTCTTTGCATTACGGTCACTTCACGTTGCAACATAAACAATGTTAGTGAGAATGGTATAAATTGTAGCCAAATATGAGAATAGATTTAGGAGGTGATATTACACTTTTGTGTTTTAAATTACTACTACTTGCACCATTTTTGCGTTTTTATTAGAACACAAAAGAGTAAGCTTCACCTCCCTAAATTTGTATTAGAGCTCACAAAGTCATCATACGGTCATGCCTCCTAAATTGATTGTTGGAGAACGGTGCAAGAGGGAGTAGGTAACATTGCTGGAAACAAAATAAAGCAAAAAAAAAAAAAAAAAGACAGTAAAATTAATGTTATATATAATGTTCTAAAAATCGCTAGACAGTAGGTGAGCGGTGAAAATGAAGGCGAATAAAACTAAAACGAAATCAATTTAGGCGGATGTTTATTTTATTTTAATTTTATTATACAAGCATATAAACAAATACAACTAAAACCAAAAACAATCCTTACTAATATTATTGATTGAAAACATTAAAAAAAAAAGTGTATGTTGAGTACTACAAAGATCAATTTTAAGCTGTTTAACCACAAATAATAAATATTTTGACCTAACCCACTTAAGCCTAGAGAGATTTTAGAAAAATGATTATATAGCAAGAGATCCAAATATGAATTTAGGAGGTTTAGATTACAAACGCATGAAAATGGTGGAAAAAATTTAAAAAAATTAGAAGAAAAAAAAAGGATGTGGTTAGAGAGTCGAAACGTTGCGTTTCAGTGTAGTTGGCTGATGATGCAAATAATTAGGTTTGCATTTGAGACAAAGGGAATGCTCATTTCCCAGTCTTACGCTTAATAAAACCCGGCAGCTGAGCTCCGACTGCTTCAGACTTTCCGACACGGAGCGAAGAATATTCTTAAAAGAATATTCGAGAAGCCAGGCAGGCTTGAGTTAGGAGAGTTCAAACTGAAAACGAAGAAGAAGAAGAAAGAAAGAAAGAAGAAAATGTCGGTCCAAGAGTATCTGGATAATCACTTGCTCTCTCGCAAAATCGAAGACGCCGTCAATGCCGCCGTCAGGGCCAAAGCCGCCGATCCCGTCCTCTTCATCGTAATTCTCTCTCTTTTCTCTTTGATTTTCTTGGAAAATGCATGAACATTCTAGGTTGATTTCCGTTTGAATTTTGGCACCGGTTTTCGGTTTGATTTTGTGTTTGATGTTGTTGCGAAATGAATAATTCGCAGTCGAATCATATGAGGAAGGCGATTCCCTCAGTGATAACGAAGGTCAAAGCTCGGCAGATCCTCGATAGCAGAGGAATTCCTACTGTTGAAGTTGATCTTCATACTAACAAGGGCATGTTTCGTGCTTCAGCTCCGAGTTCCGATCTTACTGGATTGTAAGCTTTCCCTTTTACTGCTCTGTGATCTTTCAATGTGGAAATGCTTTGTATGATTGGAAAATTCGAGTTGTTATTGCGCTTGTGAAGAATTTATTATGGTAGAGTATAAGATTCTAAGAAGAATTATTGTTTTGGGGAATTGCAGTGGTGAAACTAGGTATGAGGCCGTTGAGTTGCGAGATGGGGATAAGGGATCGTATCTCGGAAGTAGTGTGAATAAAGCTGTTAAGAATGTGAATGAGAAGATATGTGAAGCATTGGTTGGGATGGATCCTACGCTTCAATCGCAGATTGATCAGGCAATGATAGACTTGGATAAGACAGAAAAGAAGGTACGGTTGTCTACTTGTTTCAGCGTGGTTTAATGTAATTGAGCTGCTTGTTGAGTATTAGTTATTGCTATATCTTGATTTGTTTCATAATATTGCATTTCTCTTATCTATGGTAGTATGCACAATTATCCTTGTCTATATTTAAAAAGATGGCAAATTATAGGCAGGCATCGCTCATAATTATTTCCAAATTCTGCATAGCTGAAATTGTAGATTATAACTGTACCAAACATCTATAGTCTTAATCTGGATTTTTCTGCTAATAACTTTCTGAATCTAGCTGAAATTGGGTAATATGAATCTCTTGTTAGGCGCTGTACGTGTTGTTGTTAATGTATGATAATGTACACTATTTATGTTTGCTTCTTTCATCTTTTGGGGAACTGTCATGGTTCATCTCAAATCATCTTTCAGGGTGAACTTGGAGTGAATGCCATATTGGCTGTGTCGATGGCTGCTTGCAAAGCTGGGGCTGCTCAGAAAGAGGCACGTATAAGTTATTAGTTTCTTAAATATGCTAAAAGTTCTATGCCACCTATTGTTTCTGAGAAGAGATCAACTGCAGGTTCCACTGTACAAACACATTGCTGACCTTTCTGGAAGAAACACCCTGACCCTGCCTGTTCCTGCTTTCACTCTTATAAGTGGAGGAAAGCGTGCTGGGAATAGTCTAGCCATTCAGGTATGCTCTGGTAAGCTTTAATGTTTAGATACGTTCTTTTTAGATCTTTGGGTTGTCAATTATGTGTGGAGAGCGGTTTCAAAATGGCAACTTTCTTTTCTCTTTCTTTTCTTATGAGTACTTGTATTGACATCATTATATATTCAGGAAATTATGATTCTCCCAATTGGAGCTAACAGGTTTGCGGAGGCACTACAAATGGGATCAGAAACTTATCATCACTTGAAGGTATACCTTTTGTCTGGACTGTTCAACTTTTGAGGTGACTTTCGGCATAATGTTCCTTGTGACCTGATAATTATGCACTTGTTGAGTTGTTTATTTTTTATGAGTAGTCATCCATATTTTACTTGCAACTTGACACGGATTTGAAACTGTAAGGAAGAAGGAAGTGAAAGTCTGTAGCTTATTGCTAGGGTTCGTCGGTATTAAATATTTATTTATCAAAAAGTCATTGTGGTAATCCCTGAAATGAATTCCCCATGACACTTCATGGCTGAGTCTTAACTGTCCAATCTCTGGGTATGCATGACAATTCATTGGGTTTACATGGTCAAGTCAATATCCAGCTGTCTATAGTATCCCATTTTAAATGTGCAAAATTTTAAAGACAGCATTTGCTTTGTACCAATGAGATGTCAGGATGTCCTTCTACTATTGATTGCTATTATTGTTTATAAAAAAGAGCAGGCTGTTATTGTAGACAAGTATGGCGCACATGGATGTAATGTCGGTGAAGATGGTGGTTTTGCTCCCAACATCTCCAGGCAAGTCTGTCTTAGTATGATATGTCATGTTATTTAATTTCTATACCTTATGTGGATCCTGTTCCCGTCTCTTGAAAGGCTGAAACTGCTTTTGAAAAGGAATAAAAAGGGTATTTTCAAATGGGAAATCATATTAGAAGCTCTTAAAATGCTTAAAACATTATTCAAGTTTTGCTTGACTAATTATATTTTGCTGCTGTTAACTCTTATGTTTTGGCCTCCCAGACAAGGTTAATTTGTAAAATGTTAATTGATATTGCTTATCTGAATATATTCTATCTGTGTTGGCAGTTTTAGAGAAGGCTTGGATCTTGTAAAAGAGGCTATCAGCAGAACAGGCTATAATGACCGGATAAAAATAGCAATTGATGTTGCTGCTACGAACTTCTGCATGGGTAATGGATCTTTCTGAACAATGATCTTTTAGTTGCATATGCAGATGGAGAAATTAAATAATCCTATGTATTCTATACAGAGCCAAGACTTAGATAGTGTAGTAAAGACCAGAATAAATCTATTTTCTTTCCTAAGATGTTGATGTGTGCAGACTGTACTGTTTGTACACATTCGTTGCACAAGTAAAGCATGGTTCTCTTGGCTCCGATAATGTTAAGATTGCATTTCAGTTCTTGCATCTCTTTCCAGATAGGGTTTGTCTAGGATTTTCGCCTGTAATATGACACAGGTTGCTTTAGTGACTGATATTTTATGTTCTCTTTCTGCATGATACAGGTACAAAGTATGACCTGGACTACAAATCACCGAATAAGTCAGGGCAAAACTTTAAGTCGGCAGAAGATATGATTAAGTTGTATAGAGAACTTTGTACTGGTACATTAGAAACTCTTTTCATCTTTCTCATTGTCTTGAATTTTCTCTCTTACTTTTTTTCTTTTCTATATCCTTTCTTTTTAATGTTAACAGTTTCTCCCCTTTTCTCCTTTTGTTTGTGTTTGATGTCTCAGAGTACCCAATTGTATCAATTGAAGATCCGTTTGATAAGGAGGCCTGGGAACACACCAAACGGTTTTCTAATCTTGCAATTTGTCAGGTTGGCTCTGTTTTCTTCTTGTTATATTTATTGAAGGCTCCTGTTGCTTGCATCTTTCCCCGAGTTTAGCTTTGACCGGGGAATACTCTGGTTTTGGTCCCTTATGGAGGATTATGTATGACAACTAGATATCGAGGCAACTGCAGTTAATTTTTGGTTTTCTCCTACATCATCATCCAGTGTTCATTGACTTACATAAATAATTTGATGACCTTGCCCCTGATTTTGTGAGCAGCTTAGGATCTCGAATGCATAAATTAATTTGTTGGTCTGTTCAATGGTTTTGCAGGTAGTTGGAGATGACTTGTTAATGTCAAATTCACAACGTATGAAGAAAGCAATAGAGGAATCTACGTGTGATGCTCTTCTTCTGAAGGTATTTAGTTTGTATTTGAACGCAATATGATGTTTTCGTCCAAGTGTTTATTCTGCTTTTTTTATTATTCTAAAATACATTTTCAAGAATAGGAGAGATTAAGATAGAGCAACTGACAGTTTTATGGTTCAAATTTAGATTAACCAGATTGGGACAGTGACTGAAGCCATTGAAGTCGTTAAACTGGCAAAGGATGCCCACTGGGGAGTTGTGGCATCTCATAGATGTGGTGAAACTGAAGAGTCCTTTATAGCTGACTTCTCTGTTGGTCTCTCTACTGGTCAAATCAAAGCTGGTGCTCCTTGCAGAAGCGAGCGACTGGCCAAGTATAACCAGGTCTGCTTCCATACTCACATAATCATATCCACAATTCTTTTGTCACTCAGCTACAGCTCACACATTTACACTAGGTAGCATTTAATAAATTGTAAATGAACACATGATCCAATTCTGTGATTTAAAGGCCTTTGCTCTTGGGAGTATGTGAACTATTTTTTGCTTTTACATATTCAAGGCATGGCAGTTGCTTCTTTTCTCTTTTTTCTTCTCTTTTTTGTTCTTTCTTTTTTCTTTTTCACAGCTTATGACATAATACGTTAAAACAAGTTCTAGTATGGCATATGGCCTAGTCCAGGGATAAATTTTTTATCTACATATATACAATTCAAAGTCTGTCCTTAATGGTGAATAGGAACAAGTTGGTCTTCACCATCTAATTAATAACTTGAGCCCTGTCTCTATACTCCCTACTGCTAGTTCTGGCACATTTTCGCAGACATCTCATTGGTTAATATGAGCCATATGGTCATTTTGCCAAAAGAGGTTGGACCACCTCTGGGTCTACGGAATCGACTGCCATGTATAGATATGCGGCCTTGTTTTGGTACAATGTAAGGCATGATTTGAAATTGATAGGCCAAAGTTTCTTGCAGTTGCTTCGAATTGAGGAAGAGCTTGGGGACGATGCATTTTATGCCGGTGAAGAGTGGAGGGAATCACCCTGATCATTTTCTTCAGGTTTCCTCAGAACTTCCTTATCCTTATTTCCTCACTCAGAAAATCGTTCACATGCCACATATTCAGGGAGGTGTTCAGCCGCTCATCAGCCATTCTTCTGCTTCGTTTGTTTTTGCTGTGTGTGTGTGTGTGTTTGTGTTTTTTTTCTCTCTCTCTTTTGAAGAGAATAGTGAATAGAGAGCATCAAGGAATTTGTAATTAGATCGGCAAGTTGTAGACAAGGGCCATTAGCCTGATGAAATTTTTGGACACATTGGAGAAATAGAATGCAAGCCGTTTTTTTTAGTAGATTTTCTCAACTTGTGTCGTGCATGTAGTTATAATTTGATTTCTGTCCTTCAGAACTTGACATAATTGCATAAGCATGCTGCTGCTTTTGGATATTAGACGTGTAGCTTTAATCACCAAACCAAGTAAAAACTCAACCAATTAAAAGCAAGTGGCCCTAATCAGTATTAAAGCTTATGCAATGTGCTTGTTAATGATATTCGCTCACGAACAACAAATTCCAATATTCAAAGGATGCCATTGCCATATTTAGTTTCAGAACCATGAATTTAAACAAGACCGTATAACATTAGTGCATGAGTTCAGGTTGTGTTACTGCTCGAGTTAAATCGGAGGGAATCGAACCCGTAAACTAGTCTAATCCGGACATTATTTCATAGTTCGATTAGCTGAAAAAGGCACATATCTAATGGCGGAAAAAAGTAACCCATTTCATGGTCTGTAACCTATATATTAATAACGTAAGAAACAAAAACCATGAAAACAACGTAAGGAAACAAAAAGCACCTCCTCCGACTTTAAAGGCTTAAAGCTAAAAACCTACGTCCAGATTTCTCTTGTCCATCACCTTATTCCTCACATCCTCCATTTCTATAATCCAATTCCTTCCTCCGATCACAATCCCTCCAGCTCTCATTTCCTTCCCTTACAACATCCATTAATTTAGGCCACCATTACATCTCAGAACAACTCGAAACTCGATCATTGTAACACCAATCCATTCAGCTTTTGATCGGAAAAAAAAAAAAAAAAAAACAGAAGCCATCAACAATGTCGTCGGACCCGAAACCAGCAACAATGTCGACGAGCCGGGTCTTCACCGTGGGGCTGATAACGGCATGGTACTCATCCAATATAGGAGTTCTGCTATTGAACAAGTTCCTCCTAACCAATTACGGGTTCAAGTACCCGATCTTCCTGACCCTCTGCCACATGCTGGCTTGCTCTTTCTTAAGCTACGTTGCCATTTCATGGCTCAAGGTGGTTCCCATGCAGAGCATCAGGTCAAGGGTTCAGTTCGTCAAGATATCGTCGCTCGGTTTCATCTTCTGTTTGTCGGTCGTCGGCGGGAACATCTCGCTCCGGTATCTGGCGGTGTCGTTCAACCAGGCGGTGGGCGCCACGACACCGTTTTTCACGGCGGTTTTTGCGTACTTGATGACTCTGAAGAAGGAGGGCTGGCTCACGTACCTTACTCTTGTACCTGTCGTCACCGGCGTTATTATTGCCAGCGGGGTAAGAACGTAATTACTCAAGCTCCTTGGTCCTTATGATTATTATTATTTTTTTACTTTCTATTTCTCTGAGTTCTGAGATTAATTTGATGTTATTGACTTATTAGTTGCTGCTTGGATCTTTTGAGCTTTGAGGGTTAGAAGTTAAAATTTATCATTTCCATATATTAATTTAGCTTTCCCAATTGTAATGTAATGTACATTGTGTGTTTACAATATGTTTACCTTAGTTTAATTACCTTTGATATAAAAAAAAATGAAAAAAAAAAAACACCCAAACTAGAGCAAGTTTGAAATTCTACGTGTTTTTGTGAAGAGCTATGCTTTGTATACGATTAGTGTGACTCAAAATTTTTTGTATAAAATAAGTGTATACAACGTCTCTCTCACAATAACTAATCACCTGTGTAACTTATTAGTACTATCTCATTACTCATTTATTGCAAAAGTAACTTAACATATAATGTTTTTGTCACAATAAGTGATCATATATAACTTACCGGTAATAAGAAATTACTCTCATATTCGTTGTATCCCCATTTTTTTATGCAAAAATTTCAAGGGAATTTGTATGAGGTAATGCTCTTTCATAGTTGGGTGATTCGTTAGAAAAAAAAAAACTGCAGATCATGGGCAATTGGGCGTATGGTTCTTTAAGGTAGCAACCTAGAATAGTAAGTTCATGACAATTAGTTGAGTGGATTATATGACCATAAATCAGATGAATCAAATAAGTAAAAAGCACCCAGAAAGAGAAGCATAAACTACATTGTTTTCAATCGAAAATCTAGAAGAT
This sequence comes from Rosa multiflora, assembly GCA_002564525.1. Lineage (NCBI taxonomy): Eukaryota > Viridiplantae > Streptophyta > Magnoliopsida > Rosales > Rosaceae > Rosa > Rosa multiflora. Next base: position 169,342 of record BDJD01000897.1, on the reverse strand, counting down.
AGTACCCACTACCTATGAACTAGAATACTTCTGAACTACAGAAAAGCTTACTCAATCACAGAGAAAGCAGGGAAAACCTCAAATAGAAATTGTATAAGCAAATCCTCTACATGGATTTTTAAAAGCACAATCAAGTCAACTAAGGGCAGGCCTGTGCCGTGGCATAAGGGGTCAAACTTGAGGCTTTGTCTCATCTTCATCCTCTTCTACCTTCGGAGCCAAGTAGAACCTTATGTAGCCCATCTCAGCAATCTTGTACTCAACCACAACTGGTAGTTCCGAAGAGAGGCTGATAGTGACTGTGTTTGACAGGGGGGATGCTTTTGTGAAGGAGTTCATGTACCTCAGAGCAAATGTCAATGAAACTGGCTCATTCATCTCTATGATTGTTGCTTCTTCAGGCTGCAATTCAAAAAATCACAAAGACCAAAGTTAGACATTGGATCCTAACCAAAAACATATGCTTCTGAAAGGAGATGTACATAGATACAAGGGAGTAATCCTATACAGTGAAGCCAAGAAAAGGGGTAGATAAGTCATGGCTCAGGTCGTGAACCTAGAGTACTAATGAAAATGTAAACAACCCACAGTTTTTATGCGGTAGATTTTTTAAGTTGCACCCTCTTAAAGTTTTCAGCAAAAGAGGAAGATAGCTTGGGGACAACTGTATTAGCTGCTCTGCATCCTGAGCCTCCCTTCATGTGCTAGCTCAATTTTTGTTAGCAGTGCCGATATCCCCTCTTGTAGAGAACTTCACACCTTCCTTTGTCACAGATATCACAACTGCAAGCACATCAACCCGCAACTCAGAAATCCATGGTACAAACAGGCCAAATTTAGAACCACTTCTAGAGGGATAAGAACAATACCAGTATCACCAATGCCGCTGAGGTCTTTGCAAATCCTGGCAAATTCAGCAGAAGGCATCCTAACAATTGCATGGTATTCTGCCTCCGGAATTCCAAGGTGCTCACTATCAATGTCCATCAGCTTCATCTCAAAATCAGAAATTTTATCTTGCGCTGCAATTCATTACCCAAACAAAAACACCAATCAGAAAACTACAACTGAAAGGAGTGTTAAGTTTCAATTTCTGTACAATACAATTTTGTTATAGTTCTGAAACATTATTGATTTACCCGTATAAGATTCTACAGATTTTGATCAACTGAAATTGGAGTTCATGAACTCTTCCTTACAAGCATTACAGGCCCTTAACTCAAGTATTCAAGCTGGATCCAATTATGACCCGCATCAGAATTCAGGCTCAAGATAGCATAGCAAAAAAAACAAACAAATATTTCTGAAATTTTCCTTCTATCTATTTCATTTCTCTCAATATCATTACTTCCCAACGTCCAAACCCTCCATATCTAATACAACAAAATTCCAAGCCATGGGCCGGGCAACTCTGCATCAAAATCTCAACATAAAAACTAAACCAGTTCATTTATTCACCAATCTTAAACTATCGGGCCAAACAGCTTAGTATTACAAAACCAAATAACTAGGACAGTTCTATCAAATCCAATCTGGCTTCAATTTCAAGACTCACAAGCTTCTTTATATACTAATGGAAGATTTAAAAAAATGAGATTTCAAGAAGCCACCACCAAACAAACAGATTTATGCAATTGTATAGCTCCACTGTACTTCTCTATCCAATTCCAACAAAACAGGTCATGATTTTTAACCAAATAACCACAATTTTTCTACCAAATCCAATATCAAGATTCAAAAACCTCTTTCGCTTTCTCTTTCCAACAAATTCTTCATATTCAAGAGCACAATTACTAATCAAACATTTAACAAACAGAGATCTCAAGAAACCACCAAAAACAAAAAGAAAAAAAAAAACTGCAGATCATGGGCAATTGGGCGTATGGTTCTTTAAGGTAGCAACCTAGAATAGTAAGTTCATGACAATTAGTTGAGTGGATTATATGACCATAAATCAGATGAATCAAATAAGTAAAAAGCACCCAGAAAGAGAAGCATAAACTACATTGTTTTCAATCGAAAATCTAGAAGATAGTACCCACTACCTATGAACTAGAATACTTCTGAACTACAGAAAAGCTTACTCAATCACAGAGAAAGCAGGGAAAACCTCAAATAGAAATTGTATAAGCAAATCCTCTACATGGATTTTTAAAAGCACAATCAAGTCAACTAAGGGCAGGCCTGTGCCGTGGCATAAGGGGTCAAACTTGAGGCTTTGTCTCATCTTCATCCTCTTCTACCTTCGGAGCCAAGTAGAACCTTATGTAGCCCATCTCAGCAATCTTGTACTCAACCACAACTGGTAGTTCCGAAGAGAGGCTGATAGTGACTGTGTTTGACAGGGGGGATGCTTTTGTGAAGGAGTTCATGTACCTCAGAGCAAATGTCAATGAAACTGGCTCATTCATCTCTATGATTGTTGCTTCTTCAGGCTGCAATTCACAAAATCACAAAGACCAAAGTTAGACATTGGATCCTAACCAAAAACATATGCTTCTGAAAGGAGATGTACATAGATACAACCATTCAATAGCAATACCTTGTCAACAGTAGTGTTCTGCCTACAGACGATATTAGCAGTGCCGATATCCCCTCTTGTAGAGAACTTCACACCTTCCTTTGTCACAGATATCACAACTGCAAGCACATCAACCCACAACTCAGAAATCCATGATACAAACAGGCCAAATTTAGAACCATTTCTAGAGGGATAAGAACAATACCAGTATCACCGATGCCGCTGAGGTCTTTGCAAATCCTGGCAAATTCAGCAGAAGGCATCCTAACAATTGCATGGTATTCAGCCTCCGGAATTCCAAGGTGCTCACTATCAATGTCCATCAGCTTCATCTCAAAATCAGAAATTTTATCTTGCGCTGCAATCCATTACCCAAACAAAAACACCAATCAGAAAACTACAACTGAAAGGAGTGTTATACATTGAGAAGGCAATCACCATTTCTTCAACATGAAACAGGAATCAAATTGCAAACAAATATTTCTGAAATTTTCCTTCTATCTATTTCATTTCTCTCAATATCATTACTTCCCAACGTCCAAACCCTCCATATTTTTATCAACATCAATATAAACCAGTTCATTTATTCACCAATCTGAAACTATCGGGTCAAACAGCTTAGTATTACAAAACCAAATAACTAGGACAGTTCTATCAAATCCAATCTGGCTTCAATTTCAAGACTCACAAGCTTCTTTATATACTAATGGAAGATTTAAAAAAATGAGATTTCAAGAAGCCACCACCAAACAAACAGATTTATGTAATTGTATAGCTCCACTGTACTTCTCTATCCAATTCCAACAAAACAGGTCATGATTTTTAACCAAATAACCACAATTTTTCTACCAAATCCAATATCAAGATTCAAAAACCTCTTTCGCTTTCTCTTTCCAACAAATTCTTCATATTCAAGAGCACAATTACTAATCAAACATTCAACAAACAGAGATCTCAAGAAACCACCAAAAAACAAAAAGACTAGTAATTCAAAAAAAAAAAAGTGAAAATGAAAAAGGTGAGAGAATCAAGAACATACTGGGGCTCTCAAACATGAAGGTGACAGTATCGCTCCCATCGTCAGCCTTGATGGTGATGATGTCATCGTTGCCGGCGCACTTGAGCATCTTGGACATGTTGCCGAGGTTCATCCCCATGGAGATGCTCCGATCGCAGCGGTAGTGCTCGAACCCTTCAGATCTGAGGCGGAGGGCGACGAGGGCGACGTGGCTGGAGTCCATGGCCTGGAGGGAGAACCCGGTGGCGGAGCAGTCGAAGTTGGCGTCGGTGACGAGGTCCTTGATGGACTCGAGAACCTTCTTGAGGAGGGAGCCCTGGACCAATCGGAGCTCCAACATGGTTTCCGGTGGATTGGGATTGGGCTGGGAAGGGTTAGGGTTTTCTTTTTTGGGGGGAAAATGGGCGAGGGAGATGAGAAATGGGGCGGGGCGGGGTTAGGGTTTATATAGTGGGAGTGGTTTTGGGAATTTTTGGGTTTAATTGGCGGGATTTCGTGGAATTGCGTTCCCGCTCACGATTGGGGAGGACTTGCCTACGGTGACTGTCCACTATAAATCATGTACCTCAACTTTGGAGTGAAAATTATTTGTTTTCTTTTTTGAAAGGATTTTTTTTTGGTGTCAATGACTTGTTCGCATTTGCTATTGAATTTGGGGCAGTATCAAAATATATCCAAAAGAACCAATAGTTTTTTTTTTTTTTTGCTGATACAAGAAAAGTGCAATAAAAAGCACTAACTGCCTCTCTCAGCTGATTCAGTGGAACGTTGGGTACACAGACAGGAAGATAGTTAAACCAAACCGAGGGAGTTGCCTATAATTCTTGCCTTATAAGGTCAGAAGGGATTCAATCATCTGTGTCTACAATTCATTTTATGAATGTCCAGGTCCAACCTACCAGGCTCCACTGGTGCTACGAGTGTTGGTCATATGTGGCTATAGTTGTAGACTTGTAGCCAAACCAAGTTACCAATCCCTGCGGTCACTATTTTGATAATTATTCTTTAATGAGTTGTATCTATGGTTGGTTTTTGGTTAGTTAAATGCTGGCCCTCCACCATTACTAATTTTGCACTAAACGTTTTATAGATTGAGTGGACCTATTTGCCTTCCAATATTATAAAGAATTATCAACTAATCTAACAATTTTTTTTTTAAATGGAAAACTGTTGAGTTGCTGGGGGTATATCTGTAATTAGCTAACTAGTAATGTCATATTTTTGGTGAGGCATTCTAACAGATTGATGTCACATGAGTCATGTTCTGCATTCATTATAAATCCCTTTCTCATGAGTTGACATCCAAACAGACACCAATTCCATTCTTATTAGAGGGTCAAATAAGTGACTGCAAAAATTAATTTTATCTCAATTTTCACTGACCATGAGTAAAAAAAGTAATACCAAAGTAGAATTATAAATTCACCACAAGGGAAAAAAAAAAAACAAGAAAAAGAAATTGGGTTAACTCAAACGGTGGGATTTTCTCCTTAGAAAGCAAGATTGTTCTTGTTTAGATTAGACTTGTTGTTCAACGAGTGTCTCTTTACACTATAATAAGTTCAGTTTAGTTTTGATATGTTATTTCTATTTTCTGATTTTCTTATGTAAATTTTATTAAATTCTTGTCTGTTTTCATAGCTTGATTATTAATAAAATCAATTCAGATTATATTAAGTCAGGGTTTCATGAGTTCGGGTTAAGTTAGCATTTTGATCTCCTCCAACATTATTAAAAAAAAAAAAAACGCTAGCAGTATAGAATTTTTTTATCCGCAATTATTAACCAAATAAGAACTGTACTGGTGCTAAAATAACCGGAACGATGTCGACAGGTAGAATTGTGAAAAACAGAGTTGACAGAAGAGCAAAGGCCTTGAATGGAGCCTAAACAAGTTGTACCTTTCCTTAATGATTACTCATCGCTACCATCTTTATAACCCTTCACGCCGATCACTCTCTTCTCTACTCAAATCACCCACAAATTCCCCCACTTCTTTGCCTTTCTGAGCTTTCTTTCGTTTTGCACATTCCAATGGCGGATCTCAGCCCCAGGTCTGAGATCTCATTCTTGCAGACGTTCTTGTGCAGTGCCTTCGCTGCTTGCTTCGCTGAGGTAATCCATCATCCTTCTCTTTATATCTAAATTTCACTTCTTTTTTGTTGGTTTTAGTTTTTAAGTCGTGTAATTTGCTTAACTGGGTCGGCGGTTTGATGATCATTTAGCTTAAATTTCTGTACTTTTAGCTTAGTCATTGCGTTTTCTTACTTGGGTTTTGTTGAATTTCGTGTTGAGCAATCCAGAGTTTACATGATGCAAATACATTTTCGGTTTTTTGGGTTTATGTTTTAAATTAGATGAAGTTAAACTTAAGGGCCTGGTGTGATGCATCTGGAAATTGCACAATGTGGATTAAAAGGCAATGAGGAATGGTTGGTCTCTCTCATCGCTTTGATATACATGATTGGTCATGTTGATTATGTTGGGTTAGAGTCGAAATGTCTTGGCCGGCATGATTTAGTCCAACTTAAGCAATTGAAGTACAATTTGAGGTTCCTTACAAGGTCTCAACTTCGTGTGTATACGTAAGAATCACACCTTGGTACATATATAACAGGAAATATATTCTTTTGCAGTTCTGTACCATTCCGTTGGACACCGCTAAAGTTAGGCTCCAGCTCCAAAAGAAAGCAGTTGTAGGGGATGCAGCTGTTGCACCTAAATATAGGGGCTTGTTGGGTACTATGGCTACCATTGCTAGGGAAGAAGGTTTAGCAGCACTTTGGAATGGTATAATTCCAGGATTACAACGACAATGCATCTATGGAGGCTTAAGAATTGGGTTATATGATCCTGTGAGTTTTTAATGTTATTCTTTCGTAATACAATCCTGAATTGCCTGTTTAATGCTTTCTTTGTGACACATTTCTGTATATCCATAAACTACTTCTTGAACAGGTCAAACTTTTCCTTGTTGGCAGTGCTTTTGTTGGAGATATTCCTATATACCATAAAGTGCTTGCTGCACTATTGACTGGTCAGTGCAACGATCCTACTAATCTTATTGTATGCTAGTGTTTTTCATTTGTAAGGGTCTACAAATTACTGTCTGTATCTTCCTTGCCTTCTGAATTAAAAAGTGGGAAATTTAACATCCTATTCTTATGACAAACTTTTACATCAACAGGTGCTCTGGCTATCGTAGTGGCTAATCCAACAGACCTTGTAAAGGTTCGACTCCAAGCTGAAGGAAAATTGCCAGCTGGAGTTCCTAGGCGTTACTCTGGAGCTAAAGATGCTTATTTCACTATAGTGAGGCAGGTTAGTTTTCTTAATGTAGAACAATGTGCTTCTTTGCCCCTTTCTTTCTTTATATATTGTTTCCTTATCAGCTTATTTATTTGTTTATTTATGTTTGTCAAAAATTAGGAAGGTTTAGGAGCTCTGTGGACTGGGCTGGGACCAAATGTAGCACGAAATGCTATTATAAATGCTGCTGAGCTAGCCAGTTATGATCAAGTGAAGGAGGTAGTATCATTGCTTTCAATCTCCGATGTTCAAGTACTATTATAGATTGCCAGTTATTGCTAATTTCTACATATAGGATGATATCGCAATGAATCCTAATTCTTCATACTTATGCAGACAGTTTTGAAAATTCCAGGGTTCACTGACAATATTTTCACTCATCTCCTAGCTGGTCTGGGTGCTGGTTTCTTTGCAGTTTCTATTGGTTCTCCTGTTGATGTGGTATGCATTCTGAAACCTATTAGCCTTAATAATAAATTTGGTGCTTCTATTTATCATCACAAGGAGGTAATTTGTGTAGCAGTTTAAATTTCAATCACAGTGACTTCCATACACATAAGAAAAGTTATTGAAACTTTAAAGATTTTATTGACTCAAGAAACAAGACTCCCTTTTCTTTTTGTTATTCATCAGCGTATATTGGGACTCTGGCTTTCAAGAACTGAATGATAATGACATAGGTGTAAGGAATTATTACTAGCTGAATTGTGAATATAAAACAGACTTTTAAATAAGAGTGTATACTATGACAGATAGACCAAAGATTGACAACTAGAGGAGTAAGGAACTATTAATAGCTGAAGTATGAATAAAAAGAGTACTCTCTCTCTCTCTCTCGCTATATATAGAAAAATATTGACAGCCATACATTGACTAGGAAAAATTGGATCTATGATCAGTAGCATGCTGTAACTGCTTATCAGTAGCATGTTGTATGTGCTCTCAAATTTTAATCATAACTGAATGCTGTTGTTGCAATGGTAGCATAAACCTGCGCATTAATAGTTGCAGGCTACTACAAGGGTGGCTAGTGACAGATTGAATTGTCGTTTTCTTATTATATGAAACAATTTACATAGTTAAGGCAAATGTTGCTTTGGATTCCCTGCTTATGTTCCAGGTGAAATCTAGAATGATGGGAGATTCAACTTACAAAAACACCATTGATTGCTTCGTCAAAACTTTGAAGTATGAGGTATGTTGATTTATTTCAGTTTTAATACGTTCACTGTGCCAACCAATAGTTCACCAATCTCCAGAGGTGCAGAACTTGATGCTTTCTTTTACTGTTTTCAATCCGTGCTTTCACCCTGGTTCTGTATTATTTGTAGTCATTGCCCTCTAGATCTGTTTAATATCTTAGCAAAGTCTGAAACCGGATATAGGTTATGTCACCAGCTTCATAAAATATCTATTAACTTATGTCTGCTGATATAATACAGGGGTTTTTGGCCTTCTATAAAGGGTTTCTTCCAAACTTTGGTCGGCTAGGATCTTGGAATGTGCTTATGTTTCTAATGCTAGAGCAAGTAAGATTAGAATCATAGTATTTGTTTAATCATTTATTCACTTTGGAGAGGTCTTTCGTTTTGGTTTTCACTCAACCTTCTTGTAAAAAGTAGTGATGCCTATTTGCTCTTTTTCTGCGTGCCAGGCAAAAAACGTTTTCAGGGTATAAATCTGCTTTCCGGATTTTGAGTTCAAGCATGAATGCACAACCTTCTTGGGAATTGCCTCCTCTATTGTTAAAGATCCATTCTTTTGGTTTTTCAGTTTTGTGCACTGTACTGTATTTCTGATGTATTTGTATCATTGGATAGAACTTGAAAAGTAGATCTAGTTAGAAGGCATATCAGATCATGTACATTTTAGTGGGAAGCTATTCCCTCCCACTGTACTGAACAATTACATAATATTTATCAATTTCATTCTCATTTTACACCAAATTTGGTTGTTGTATTTTCTTACACTAGATTCTAATCAATTTGCAATTTGAAAAAGCTGATCTGCCATAAATAACCCTCTTATGCGTCCAAATCAAGACCCAGTATCTATAAACAACAAACCAATTCTTCTTGGCTGACGAAACCCTAGCCGCCCAAAGACTGGAGTCAATTATCTGCGAACCTTGCACGTCCAGCTGCGGCCCTATGTCTGACCTGGCCTCTAGCCTCGAACTGCCGGATGGTTATTTTTCCAATGTCCCATATCCAATAATTCATTTTTAGGGATAGCTATGTTCTTTTTTATAGAAGCTTGATTCTTTTTGTAATATTCATGAGAAAAAATAAAATATAACATTCCCTTCATTCCTTTTTGTGTAGTTTTTATCCCAAAAAAAAACAAAAAATGGCCATGCAAATATGCATGCCAGATTTTCTTTTTCATAAATAACACTTTTGTGATGACATTTTTGTTGTCGCAAATAAGTTGAGGGCGTTGCTACTGGTATTTGCAACGGCATTTTTAGTCGCAAGATTTTTGTAAAGATAAAGGGTTTGCCGTCACTAATACTATTGCGACTGAAAATGCCATTGCAAATACCGTTACAACGCCACCAACTGTTACGAAAGCTTTGCAGTCCCCAAAAGTCATTTGTAACGGGAAATTATTTTTTATAGGCAAAATCAAGAGAAAATAGAAATAACCATAAGAAACTGACCAAGAAATAGACAGAAAGCAGGGAAACACCTATGAAGGGCGGTAGAGAGCCCATGGAAGGCGGAGATGCGTCACCAACTCTTAAAAGAAAAGGGAGAAAACCCACTCAAAATTTCAATTGGTCACACTCACATAAAATGTTAAATGTTAATGACGGGAAACAAAGAAATTATTTTTCCAGTAAAATGGAATCTCTCACAAGAAAATATGACCAAAGATGATAGTAAAACATATATTAATTGACTTTTAAGGTGTGTGTGAATAACAATTTTATTGAAAGTTATATGATGATTATGTAAAATAACTTCTTTTTTTTCTAAAGAGGATCAGAGAATTTCACTCCTACCCCTATGGTGACTCGAATCCAAAACCTGGATCCTAAGTAATGGGCGCTCTAACTACTGAGCTAACACCACTTCGTCAAAATAACTTAAATTGATTAATTTTCACATTCCACTGATGTAAGTTATAACAAAATGCATGTGACGGTGGAGATCGTGATGTAATTCTTATAATACATCATGGATAAAGGTGTTATTCAAGCTATGGCTTGGAAGCCTTGCTTGTTACGTTCTTGGTGAATTATAGAATGTTCAAATTTAATTTACACTAGTTAGAGATCCCGCGCTTTGCTGCGGGTATATCACTTCGTTCAAGTTATATAACAATTATCAATTGCTTTCTAACTGAACTAACAACTAATAGTAATCAAATGAAGTTCTCTAGTTCATAGAGGGAGGGAGCCCAAGTACTTTTACAGTCTTCTCCATGTTGTAACCATCTAACACATTCCTCCTGCACATAATAGAAGATACCAACAAAGCAAGTGTGAGACTTTGCTAAAAAAGATTCCAATTCAACATGATTTTAAATTAAGTTGAGACTTGGTGTCAATTATAAGCAGTGAGAAAAGCATTGATATATCAGTTATAGGACCAGTTATAATCAGTGAGAAAAGCTAATGAAATATAATCAGTGAGCAAGGAGCAAAAAGGATAACATTGTTCCAGCAAACAAAGTGAGGAGTCCAACATTTAATCCATCAACTCTTTGTTAACAAATCATGCATATATGTTACTACTTAGAACCATAGTGGCCAGGCTATACTAATCTATACAGGGACATAAAAGAAGTGCATCTATTCGGAATTAACTCACATCGAGGCAAAAAGGATAACATTGTTCCAGCAAAGAAAGTGAGGAGTCCAACATTTAATCTATCAACTCTTTGTTAACAAATCATGCATATATGTTACTACTTAGAACCATAGTGGCCAGGCTATACTAATCTATACAGGGACATAAAAGAAGTGCATCTATTCGGAATTAACTCAAACATCGAGCACCGATTGCAGAACCAACCAATTCAGAAATTTAACCAACAAAACTCAAAAGCAGAAATAAGAATGTCAAATTAGGATAAAAGCTAAATGATTTAATTCGCTAATAAAAATGCCATGCTGTTACTCATTCAAATTTCAAAATAGTAATTGTTGCAGGTCCATATATACAGCATATGCAAAATCCAGGGAGGGCATAACCAATAGCTAAGCTATTAGCCCTTTGCCAATCTCTCTGCCAGACATCCTAGTAGCCCAAAACTCTGACTCTGCCCATGTAAGCAAGTCTATCTGGATAAGTTTATCCTATAATTAAAAATGTCAGTGTCTCCCCTACATATTTAGGCTATCTTCATTACCAAAAGACTCAAGATTGTACTGCAACTTATAATAGCTTGTTTGCAACCACAAATTTCAAAATTCAGTATCTTTTGCAATGGTTCTCTCTGTAATTGACAAATAATTACAGACTGCCCTAAACCCAAAATGCACTCTGCACAAACCATTATCATGATCTCAAGATGTTTGTAAAAGAGTAATCAAAGAGTTCCATTCATGTTTTCAATTTCTTATATCAATTACCAATGCAAAAATTGTCCTTCAAAAAAAAAAAGAAAAAAGAACAATGCAAAAATTGAGAACTAAGAAAATGAAACCACAAAAGTTCAACACAGCTGGTGGAAGGGCTGAATCAGTTGAATGAGAAGCAACAGTAATAAGTGAAATATGCAACAAAATTTACAATTAAAACAAAAATTTCACATAAAAGCAACAACATAAATGAATTGAAAAGAAAAATCAAAGTATGCTCATTCCCTCAAATCTCTCAAATTCATGAAATTGCATAAACAAAACCTATTTCAGCCGAGAATCAGCAACATAATTTACTGGAGAACCAGAAATTGGGCAAACACAGAAATGGGCAGAACTTAAGCAATAATCCGCTTTCTCAGAGGACACTACCTTCAGTAAAGGCCAAAAGCAAGCAAACATCGAACACCGATCAGTCTGTGATTCTAGCTTCGGTCAACAACCAATGGCAGAAACTCTGAACTCTCTCTCCCAATTCCTTCGTCTTCTAAGCAGAGCTCTCTCTCCCAATTGCAAACTTGTGTTCTTTGATTGGTGCCTTCAAGTTGTAGCTTCTGGGCTTTCTTCAAAAACCAATTGAAATATGAAAGACTTAGCGACAGAAAGGAGAAAAATTCGTTTTAGGTGAAGGGGAGAGAGGCTGAAGGGAGGAAGAGAGAGTGAATGGCAGAGGAGTAAAAAACGACAAAGTGAGGACATAACCGTCTTTTCCGTCCCTTATGAACAGTAGTAACAGTAACCGGGCTTTAGTATATAGTACTAGAAAAAGCGTCCGCGCGTTGCCGCGGGTTTTATTATCAATCGATCTATTTGTAGTCATGTACTCTAGCTAGGTTAAACTACAATGTGAGGTGCGGTGAGTAATGTGCTCATGTAGATAAATAACAATTTGATTTACTCACTCTTTAAAACAATTGGAATTGTTTAAAATGAAGAAGTTTAGAAGATCAAGAAAATATTATTAACCCAAGGATAAGATTTTTTAATCTTATACAATTCAATTAATAATGCATGGCAGTTTCTTCCTATTACAAAGGATCTGATACAAATTGAGAAATATATCTGTTGTACCTCCAATCTGATTTTGACCGTCTTCCACCTCCCATTCCATAACCCAACTGTAGATTAAGATTGTATATGTAATATGTTAGCAACTGATTTGAATTACAAATAAAAAGTTCCATCCTTTTGCTTAAAGAGATTAACCAAGAAACGATAATGCTGATCTTTACTTGCCTGATCTTCGTTCTACCATTTGATGAATTTGGCCTTCTATGCTTATACCTGTTAATCTATGGAAGTTTAACACAAAGTTTAATAATTTTGTAATAAGAATTCACAGAAATCTAAAGACAATATATCTACATAAGATATTTACCTCATATTCATTTGCAACCAAATGAACTTGTAACTTTCTACCCGGTGATTCCGACTGTAGTCATCATCTTTCCTCATTTGTGCCAAAGAAAAGAAAAAAATTGTGGTGGGAATGAATGTCCTGAAGTCCATCTGTTATAATGCATTTAGTCATGAGAGCAGTAGTATGCTTATTTCAATATTGTCATGCTTACTGGTAACTTTTTTCCATCAAACTGATTATTAATTGACCCCTGTTTTCAAATAAATTCATCTAAAAGCAGTTTTTTTTTTTAAACGAAACATTAACAATGGGGATTTAGAGATAGGATCATTGCTGGGTAATGGAAGGCCCTTAGTCTATTAAGGGTTGGTTTAGCTGGGTGAAGAGGCTCTTCTAAATCTAGGTAGGTCCTATGCTCCATTCTTATTTGAGAGTTCATTTGAGCATCTCAAACACAATAGTGGCACTGCCTATAAGTTCAAACCTTTCACACACAGAATAATAATCACACCAGTTTTCATCCTACACCTGGAAAGCTTTTAATTTCCATTTATTCATTTTTCCCTCTATACACAAAAAGTGGATTACATTTCTACATTTCAATGAGGCGAACCCAATAAGAAAAGTTTGTTAACCTATATCAAAACACAATAGGAAACCGTAATGAATTTCACCAACAAATTTTGCCTCTACAAATCCTTTCAGAGTTTTAACCTGCTCCAAAAACCTTTTTCCAACCATCAGCTTACTGTGACTTAATTTTCATTCGGATCATATAAGATCTATGATGATATAAGATGTGCAACCAATACACAATTAAACTAAAACCATAACAATCATTATTAACTTAACTTGGAACATAAAGTCATAAAATTGCACTCATTATTGTATAATTTTCATTCACATGATTCATATATTTACTATTTCAGCTGAAGCAAAACAGATATCCATGTCACAATGCAAGCAAAACAGATGCCAAAATATCTATGTTTTACAAAACGCAACCAGACTATCAATTAAAGAGCAGACATTAAAATTTCATTTAGGTCAAAACCAAATTTCAATACTAATAAACAAAAACAAAGCCTGAAACTTCCAATCTAATCCCTCCTCAAGCGATATAGACGAATCCAAAAAAAGGTATGAAACTGTAAAAGAGCCACCTTCATGTTCTTCTTTTGATTTATCATTTTCAAAACCCAGTAACGATTTTGATGAGTAGAAACGTGGCTTTTGACATAAATAATTAGACCAAACAAAAATGAGGTGCTCAGAGCAATCAGGAAGGAACTCACCAAATACGAACCGTATATATCCTCTGCTTCAATCACCCGCCCTTGGGCAACAACTGAAAAAGAATAAATGAAACAAATTAGAAATCATGGTAGAACAATCCAAAACAAACCCAGACCCAGGTCCCTAATCTAACAAACCCAAACACGTACGTCAAAATGATTTAACCAAACAGTCATGATTAGTATCAGGGGACATCATTAGTTTGATGTTAGTGATCAGGATCAGTGAGGCTTGGGCAAGGAAGAGGAGGTTTAATAATGAAATCAAGAACAAAATGCGAAGACTGTGAAAATGAAGCAAAAAAAGAATGTGTGTACATGAGATCCAAGACCAATAATCAATTTCCGTCAGTAAAACTAATCCACCACTCAATCACAAATGAGCCAAATCCAATAACTATGTGAACAAAATTTGACAGATTCTGAAAAAATTAACAACATTCAATAGCAACCAATGTAATCAACAAATCACAGAGAAAATTGTAAAAATTTGAGAAACGAAATCCATCGAATCCAATCAACCACATACCGTGCAACCCACATATTAACTGAAAGCCAAAATTCAGAAATAATCTAAAATAACCGAAATCCCAAACTGAAGAACAAACAATAACCCTAAAACATCAAAACCCATATTATCAATTGAAAACCAACCACAAAAAAACTCCAATGAAAACCAAAAAATACTTCAACAGAAACACACGAAGATTAGATCAAAGAGCCTGACCTGGTCAACCTTGACGAAATCCTGATGGGCCTCCTCTCTGGTTCTCTTTCGCTGTCTCTCCTTCTCCGTCTCTCCCTATCTCTGGATCTAATTTCTCTCTCTCTATCAAACACAGAACACAAAAACAACCTCAGGGGTTTCTTCACGCTGCGTCTGTATCCGAGAACAAAACCGAAAGTAGAATGAATCTGGCTGCACTCGATGGAGTCTCTCTTTCCACTGTGCTTTCTCTAGAAGCCACGCAACAAATCCATACACAACGCAGATTCTAGAACGACTGAGTGGCAGGGCCAAAATTGTGGAAAAGAGTAGGGGCAGAAACAGCCTCTTACTGTTAAATGAACAGTGAAATGAACAGCATCTCTCCTTTAGTATATAGTAAATAATGGCAGGAAGATAAACTTCCTGCACCGCATTCTATCTAAACAGAAGCCTAGTTCACCCAGCAACAACTACTAGAAAATCGCATACCAGCGGCAACACCACCAAGCTTGCTTGAAAATAGACACCCAATCACAGGACCCTTGACAATCGTGATCCCAAACTGTTTGAATCCTCGTTGTATATATCCCGCGCGATGCTGCGGGTATATGTATACATTTTTCGTTACACGATGTATATTTACATATTTCAAAATCTGGTGTTCTAACCAGTTTCATATATTTATGTTACAATCGAAGTTCTAAACAGACCAAGCTTGGCTATTTACAGTTTTTCAAAAAATATTCTAACCAAAGTTGTTTTTGATACTGGTTACAAAAATGGTTAGATATAACAAAAATACATTAGATTCCCTCAATTGGTGACATGTACTGCATCTGGCATTCACTGCAGATCGTAACAGCATAGGATTGAGTGAATAAGCACAGAAGATCAACTGATACAGACAAAAAATAGAATGATACGTACAATTGGGATAAAGGAAAAGCATAGAGAAATTATGACATCCAACTGGTCAGGGTTTAAATATCATATCTATATGAACAGAACGATTGCTAATAGTAATGGCATTCAAGGCTTCAAGCAATTCACCTCCATATAAGCAAACATAATAAACATATTCCACATACTGCTATATATGATTCCACTACCAAGAAAGTTAACCAAAAAACTGATCTGGTCATATAGTTGTGAATGAAATAGAAATTATTTAGGGATCCTGCTCATGAAACTTATACTACATGCTACAAAGAGCTGTCTTTCAAATTAGTTGAGCATCCGTTATTGCTTCTAAAAGTTTCAGTTTGCTCTTGGCATTATTGCTGAGGAAAGAAAGTTTTCTAAACTCATGCATCCAAGCATCATAGTCATAATAGAAATTGAGTATTGCCATGTTGAGTAAAAGAAATGGAAAAAAAAAACTTCCACACACCTCTGGTAGCAGGCGTCAAGGCCAAGTTGGAGTTCATCAGGTACAATGAATTAATAATGAATTCAACCCTCTGATATGAAATTAGAGAAGCTGATGAGAAAAAAGGAAGACCTGAATTCACCCCAAAACTAAGTAGCTTTGTTGTTTGATCAAATCCCTCTGATGAGAAAAGGAAATTGGGTGTTGATACAGAAGCATCTCCTAAGAGCAAGTGTGGTCTTGCTCCATCTCTCCCCCAGTATCTACGTCCACCCAGCCAAAACTGAGAAATGCAAAAGTGATATAAGTGAAACCCAAAATTGTATGAGAATTCAACCTATCCAATAACAACGAATTGGAGAAGCAAAAAAATATGAAGCAAAAACAACCATTCAATAAAAGCCTCAATCTTCGAAATTTTACTACCCTCAGATCACGAAAGCTTTAACTTTTATTTGGGGATAGGCTTACCTGAGAGAGAGGATTGACTGCGAATTCCGGTACGGACAAAAAACTCGTCGGCGAAGATGAAACCTCCGCCACTGTGATCGAGCTGACAGAACCTCTCGTACAGAGAAACTATCTTCTGCTGCGAAACTACATAGAACACACACAGATCAAAGTCAAATGGGAATCCTAAGGTTCATGATTCACTGATGAAATCAAGGAACATCGAGATTGTTGGGTTGTTACATGTGTGGTTGCAAGTGTTGCTGTACTTAAACATTTATGTGATGTCTGTAGAGCCATAGGTCTAAGACTACTCAGTCAGCGGACTCGAGTATTGACTATTGGAACATGTAGCTCTCAATGTCGTATAGGAAATATAAGAACATAACTAGTGAGTATTTACAGTGGACAACCACACACACATATATATATATAATATTTACAACAAATTGGTTAATTTTCATACTACACTTATGCAAGTTATAACAAAATGTGACGGTGGAGATTGTGATAATTACATCATGGATGAAGGTGTTATTCAAGCTATGGCTTGGAAGCCTAGCTTGTTGTGTTCTTGGTGAATTATAGAATGTTCAAATTTAATTTACATAAGATGGCAATAAAATGGATTGGCGATCAAGATCACAACATCATCCCATCTAGAATCTAATCTATCTATTCTCAGCCCCATGCATCTCTTCTCCAATCCCAATTTAAAAGTATGGGGAGTCCTCATCCCCATCCTCAATGTAAGATATCAATTGATCAAACAATTTTGTTTCTATTTGCTTTTTGTAAATTATAATCCGCAACAAAATGAAGTCCAAAACATTATAAATTCGGAATTCATAACCACTGTTCATGAATACAAATTACTTATTAATTTAAGCAAAAAGACATTGCTTATTGCACACCGTGACACATTCTCAAGTCCTCAACATTAGAGTAGCACCACAACAGTAGTAACAATAGGAGTACTTGGACCTTTTCTTGATAACTAATCAAGACGTCTAATTCTTAGATACAAGGTAAACTCTGGCCTTAATAATGGACCCATTGCCAAGCTTGAACCCTGGAATTAAGGGAAACCCAACAACTTGAGCCGAAGGAACTTGTCCTGGAGACTTGAGAACACTCTCCATGTAGTCTGGATGAAAATCAGCTCCTCTGCCAGCCTCAAACTGACTTGGTGCAGGGTCAAGCGAGAACGCCAGCAAGTGAAGCAACCACATCGCCTTAGCCAACTCCAAGAACTGCCTGTAAAACTGACTCCTAGGATGCCTGCCTTCTACAACTTGTTGTCTCTGCTCCAAGTCTCCGAAGAATGACTCCTCCATCTTGGGATGAACAATAGCCAAGTACTTGTTGGAGCAAAACTTGCCAAAGTTACACGAGGGCTGGATATTGAGAAGCTCTGTGGAGTCCATGTTTTTGATGTCACAATATTCGGCGAAGCAGTCCCGGCGATACTGGTCTGGGCTGAGAACTGAGGAGAGGCCGTTATCCATGTAGAAGCTCTCGTGGTCGAAGCCTTGAAAGACTTTACGGGAAATGTAGGACTGAAGAGCGAACTTGGCGTTGGCACGTTGAGTTTGGATTACAGAGGAAGCGCTGATCCTCGTAGCTGTGGCAGTGGCGGCTTCAATGGAGCGTACGGCCGCAGCGATATCCCAGTGAGCCGCACGCATGAGAGAGAGGAGAACTATAGTGAAGGTGTCTAATGCCTCTCTAACTCCGCTCATTGCCCCCTCGAACAATTCTGGTGCAGGAGCTGCTGGAACTGCAAGTGATTACAAGCTATTAGTTGCTATAAATTTTGTGCATGGTATATATCCAAAAAGCCAAATGAAAGCTTGTATAGGGTTTCAACTCTTCTAGTTTCCTGACGTTGTAATAAATGACATCATAGGTTTTTGTCTATTTTCTAGTTATCTCTACGACTCTACGATTTGTCACTCAAACCCTGAAGTGGCCATGAATTGCTACAAGGTGTTATTGCATGCCCTAATAATAATAAACTGATCCAGAAGGGACTGTTTGTACGTTACCTTGAGTAATGCAATTGACCTTTCTCCTAGACAGAGACGTCCAGCTCTTCTTCCCGCTAGTGGTCTCTCCAATAATGCTCTTGAGCTTCTCTTTGAGATTGTCAACCTCCATGTCTCTAGCCTTCACCTCTCTCTTCAGCTCCTCGATTGCCGCCTCGTACGGCACTACCGCCTCCCTCAGCATATCACCACTACCTCCGCCGTAACATCTTCTCCTCAAGTACCTCTCTCTTAACTCTCCCAGCCTTCTCAGCTCCCCCACCACCGCCACGTCAGCCGCCCTCAGCTTCTCCGGGTCCCATGGGTTGTGGGCTTCTTGTAGGCTCACGTATGCAATTGTCATGGCTGAAACGGCGTTGAATACTAATTCTGTCATAACTACGAACTCCATTCCCATCACCTCCTCCTCTTCTTCATCTTCATGAGTCTTGTATGCTTCCTGGTCTCTCGTGCCGCAATAATCAGCTAGGTCACCGGAACTTCTGTTCCTGCCGGAGGAGGCTGGTGGGCGGAGGTTGCAAGCAGCTGACACTTGCTGAATTAGATCGGAGAAATTCCAAAACCTTCCCGCCATTCCGCCTTTTGTCCTCGGCTTGACCATTTCTGATCGCAGAGACAATTCTGTTTGCTTCCCGGAGCCTATTGGTTTTACATGGAAGTAGAGCAACTGTGGGTCAACTTCTAATTTCACTTTTTCCAGGTTCTGATCCCGGTGGGTGATCACCATGTTCTTCTTCCTGTGTCATCCAAATCCGGTGTTATTATGTGTCATCAAATGAGGCTTTTACTACACACAATTAATTAAAAACACTTACGAATAGCATTACTCTTTATTAATGTATATATGTCGTACTGTGGCTCATCGAGGAAACACAGAGATTATTCGAAATGTACGGTCCTTTTGGACCTTTTTGCAAAGTCTTTTTTTTTTTTGTTCACATACAGATCGATGAATATGCGATATTAGATCTTGAAATTATGTGTCATCAAATGAGGCTTTTACTACACACAATTAATTAAAAACACTTACGAATAGCATTACTCTTTATTAATGTATACATGTCGTACTGTGGCTCATCGAGGAAACACAGAGATTATTCGAAATGTACGGTCCTTTTGGACCTTTTTGCAAAGTCTTTTTTCTTTTTTGTTCACATACAGATCGATGAATATGCGATATTAGATCTTGAATAAATTTATCTCAGAACAAATAAGTGCTTACGCACAGTTCTTGGACCATCACTTCTTTCAAGTACTCACTGTTAGTTCCTGAATAATTTACCATCACTTTTGAAAGAACCCCCTATTCGGTCCTTCATTTTGTATTATTATAGAAAAAGAAGAAAAGCCCCTATGGGGGGGGGGGGAGGACATGAAACTGGACCCTCAAAAGAGAAATGAGATAAGCTAGTGTACAAGCTAGTGTACTGGTGGGTATGAGATACCCTCATTTACAATTATTTAAACAAAAAATTTCAAGTATTTGAACCAAAATTACAACATTGAGAACAAAAGTTATCATATTCATTTACACTATTTACATATAGTTAAACAAAAATTACAACATTGACAACGAATTTGTTCAAAAAATTGTAAAATGTCGTAAGATGTGTAATTACCATTATTAGAACTAAGATTACACAAAGTAGTACTCAAATTACAACTTTGACAATAAAATTTGTTCTCATTTTTGTAAATGTGGGTATGAGATACCCATCACTACACTAGAATTTCCCAAGAGAAATAAGTGCCTTTCAAAAAAAACAAAAAACAAAAAAAAAACAGAGAAATAAGTGAAGTGTCTACAATACAAAAACATATAATTTCAGAGAATGTACGATGATAAAAGGAAAGCCGACGTCTTGGATCTCTTAACAACAAAAGCTGGGACAGAAGACCACCAAAAGCTAGAATCCCGAACGGCGCTGTATCCGGCTATCTGCCCAGCTAATATATTGTAGACATTATTTTATTTTATACATTTCACAGGGTTAGAGCTCTAGAAGCAGATAGAATGAGCTCATATATGCATCCATAAACACAATAAAACGTGAACTTGTGAAATATAATATATAACTAAGAAGTTGTTTGATTACTGTAAATGACTAGAGATCGAACTCGAGCTAGTTCTGTATCCTATATGCATTACCTTGAAGTTTCAAGATGCGAGCAACAAGAAAAGAAATTAGGAAACATGGTTTATAGAGCAGATCGAGAAGAAGGAGCTAGAGGGATATGAGAACAAGCTAGCTCTGGCCTGGGATGTTCTAATTAACAAACTTGGTATATGTGAATGATGAACAAGCTAATGCTAGTGCGACAGTATTTATAGGCTCCAACTCTCCAAGTCATCTCCGAACATGTAAAGATGATTACTGTGCTATGACGTGGAGAAGCCTTAAAGGGTGACAGTATTCTTTTGGGTTACCAATATGAGAAATTCTTAGCTAGGTAGGGCAAATTACCAGTCATGTGGTACGTCCGGCCAACATTTCTCTCTATTTTTTAATTGAATTCTAAAACTACCCATGTTTATTTATAATGAAATACCCAAAATACTCCATGCATAGACAATGATTGACCGAGCGTACGGCCACGTGGCACGCCTTCCCTACCTAAGAATATCTCTACCAATATATGTTTTCACACATGCATTGGTTTTTGGCACTTGCAGTCACTTATATATGTTGAAAATATGAATTCCACATGAAAAAATAGGGGTATTAATTGTTTATGGACTTATAAGGACTTATGTCAACTCTTGTTGAGAATATGAATCTCATATAGGAAAATGAGAACATTGTCTATAAGTTTATAAGGATTTAAATTTCATCTATTATCAATTAGGTTTGGTTATGAAGCCCATATTACTTTATCATTATATTAGAGTTGGTTTTATTCCATGTGTGCATATCTCGCAGCCACACAAGCTCCACGTCATCTAATATAAATTGTTCGTGTGTATCATGGTATCAAAGCAGATTAATTATCCCACTTTTGTATTTCTCGCGACTACACGGGCTTTACTTCACCCAATATAAGTAGTCTACATGTATGAGTTGAAAATTCGCTACATGTGCGAGGCCGTGTTGGTATCAAATTAAAGCAGATTATCCCACATGTGAATGCTTCACGACCAAATAAACTCCACATCACCCAACATAAGCATATTTCATAAATATGAAGTACATAATAATTGGAGGAGCTCAATTAGGGAGCTTGTTGGATATTGCAAATGGTGTCTTTGGTACAAGCGCGGTACTTGAACTCTCAACACCGACGAAGAACACCTTAGTCATGAAGGTGCTATCATTATCGAGGCATGTCAGTTATTGAATGTTTTTGAGTCTTCTTCTTGACATTATGCCCTAAGAGCATCTCCAACACTTTCTCTATATTTTGATTTTACTCTATTTTAGGGAACAATGAGCCTCTTTTGCTCAAACAAATTCTCTATAACTATACCCATTTTAGGGATAGTGAGGAAAGAGAAAACTAAATTTCCTAAATTTACAGCAATCTCTAAAATTTTAAGGAATGATTATGGAGATTTTAGAGATTGTTGTAAAATAGAAAATCTGTTGGAGTTTGAGAAGAAAAAGAGGTTAAAGTTTTGATTTTTACTTCATTATAATACAAAAATTATAGGGAACCTGTTAGAATTACTCTAAGAGTTCGTAACTAAGCCACTTATTGTGTAGTCTACCTAGCATTGCCTTTTGCTATATATTGGTGGAGGAATGATGCATGATTGGCTCACTCCGTCCATTTTAAAATATGCAAGTAATTAATATTATTCTAATAATGGAGTGTACTAGGTACTCTTTCTGTAGCCAATTCATGATAGGGCTTAATGAAGTCACTATCAATTCATTGATTGTAAGTTCTTACAACAATTGAATGAAACCATCTCTTTTGATCGTGAAAATATGAATTTTTACACACTCTCTCACTCTGTATATATAGTACTCAGAAACAAATCTACTATCCATAATTCTTCCTTTCAAAGACTGATCTAGAGTCACTGCATGCATGCTCTTCATCATATGGTAATTGTTACTGATTTTTAACATTTCATTTCTAATAAATGCGTCAAGAAAAAGCACGATCATTTGAGAAGAGAATTATTACTAGCTATAAGTTTTTCAAAACCCTAAAAGACTAATTAGTCGTAGAGTCAATAATAGTTGCATTTTTCGTTTTTCATTTTTATCAGAAAGTGAATTTCCTATCGAGAAAACCACCCACGCACTACTATGTATTATTGCTTACCTAACTTAGCTCCCAGCCATTAAAGTACTTGTCTCATAATTGTAGCAAACGGCCCACTATTTCACTCCGTGTCCAAGCATTCATGTCAAGAATCAAAATATCGGATTTAATTTCGAGGATATATCGATGGTTTAGAAAACGAAAACTTCAATAAAAATATGGAGAAAATTTCGATATCTGTAAATTTAAAAGAAACAAAGGAAATCTAGATAAAAATATGGAAGTTTGAAATAAAGCTTTTAGAAATGCTTATTTGATCAATTTTCTCTTGTATTCATATAAATAAAATGTTGAACAAACTCATTGCATATAGATTTGTAGTGAAATAAGATAAATTCATATACGCTGATAAAATAAAGATTATTGACATTTAAATTAATACATCTCAACTTTTGATGTTATATGGTTTAGAACACAATTTGAAACATGAAATTACACCTATAGTCTTTTACACATCCTAATTTATGTGTAAAAGTTCAATATAGTTGAATATAATTTTCCTTTATTACTTCTATTCACCGAAACATCTTAATATAAAACTAATCCAATTAGAATGAAAGACAAGTTTAATCACACATTTTTATTTATTTTTATAGAGAGAAATCATTGTTTGGCTAATATGTTTTTATTTTTTTTTATCAAAATTTGGCCAAGAAACTTGGGTTTGTTAATTGTTAGAAGCTTTAACCTTTTTAATTATGCTTTGTTCATCACTTAAATATAACCCAAGCTGGATGTGTATTGAGAGTCAATTTGGTTGGATTGGCAAGGGCCTTTAATTCGTTTGATGTTGGCAGAGGTTTGAAACCCAGCCATTTTGGCTGGATTATTTTTTGAACACATGTCACTACAAAAAAAAATTGCAATAGCCACGGCGCCCTGCCGTAGCGAAAAGCTGTTTTGCCGTGGCAAAAAAGCATTTGCGACGGCTCTGCGGCAGCAAAGCTTCTGACGCCGTTGGTGGTGTCGCCAATATCTTTAGCCACGGCAAAATGCCGTCGCAGACCACTTTTGCGACGGCAAAGATCTTTGCGACACTTACTCTGCGACGGTTTCATGCTACCCCTAATGCCGTCGCCATTAGAAAATATACTACGGCAAATTTCCGTCGCAGCATAATGAATATTAAGATAATTATATTACTTCCCGCCAAAATTTGTTTCCTACCAAATTTGTTTCCCGCCAAATTTTTTCCCGCCAATTTTTCAATAGCAAATTTTGCTACTGTCTCATTGCCGTAGCTTCGGTGTGGTGTTATATAGAAATATATTCTTGGCTACGGCAATTCACCGATGCTAGTAGCCAACCAATATTTTTTTTTTAACAAAACCTGTATTTTTGCAATATCCAAAAATGGGATAAAAATATCAATACACAACACATATATTGTTCATTAACTCATCTATTTCATTGCAATGTAATTAAGTTGTTGCACTATCATTATAGGTAATTAAAAGAAGTACAAATTAAGTTATGCCCAAAACCAAGTTCCTAATGAAGACAACCAAGAGTAACACTTAACAAAAATATGCAATAACATATTGAAACTTAGCCCATTGCTCTATCACTGCTTGAATCTGGATTCCCTTCTTCTCCTACAGACTCCCTCCGAATTTCATGGTCACTAGTTGCATCTGAAACCTAAGACATCAAAAAAAAAAAAATTAGATATATCATGTATGGCTTTGCATATCACCCTTTTTCAATGTCACACCATAACCCAATTCCAATAACCAAACACGCAGATTCGCAGGTTGCATCATTTTTTATAATCATATTACAAAGAGAATGACAATATGAGAGGAAATTTCAAACCAAGTGTCATCAAAGCTAGTGTTTCTTTTACAAGTTGATCTAGTATGTATATTCATCATTGATAAAATAACAGCAAAGGGGAAACAGATCAAATAATAGAACAATTGTAGGACTGAGGACACTTGAAACAATTGTAGGACTGAGGACATATATGATCATAATAAAACATTATCATCGACCTGCCTACTATACACATACAGAACTAACAAAAGTGACATACTTAAACAAGGAAAAACATCCCACTAAAAAGACCTTTTAGAGACCTTTATACAAAACCAACATATGATCTATATAGGGAAGCATATTAAACTAAACAATTCTTGTCAAAGCTGAATAGATCTTATCACCAACTATATATTTCTTGTCAAAACAAACTGAAATCTCAATGTCTCCGCATTACTTCATATTTCTTGTCTTGCTATATTATCTCATCAATACCATCTAATAAATTGTGCACATCAAATAAGAGCTAAATATTCAAACAATTATTCTTGTGATGACAAACCTGTCCATTTTGATCTATGCCTCTCTTCTCTTTGTTCTCCAAAAAATCAATTCGAGCTTGTAGCATATTAAGCTGATCCTGAAACTTTTTTGCCACAGATTCAGTTACTTTCTGTATTATATCATCAGTGGTTTCAGAGGAATTTGGTGCATGTGGGTAGACAAATCTTCTAGGCACGGCAGATCCATAGGTGCGACAATATCCATGGCCATCCCCTCCAATCAATTCATGAAATATACGGTCTTTGACAACCTGAAGGTTCCTTTGGTCCTCAGGTTCTAATAAAAGTCATTTTTCATATTCTTCCTACATTCAAGTATAGAATTACCAGCTTGAAAAGAACATATAAATTAGAAACTGAAACATTATCATACAATATACTAAAAATAAAGCTTACAATGACTTCAACTACTTCTGGTTTTGACTGGTCTCGTGCTTTTTTCCACACATTCATCTTATCAGTTTCTTCTCCATTTTGCTCCATCTATCAAATGCAAAATAATAGCAAACTGAATCTATAATATTCCAATCCAAATTTACATATTTTCAGATTTCAATACAAGAATCAAATTTATAGATGAAATGGAAAAAAGAAGAAACTCATCCTACCGAAGAAACACATAAATGTAGAATGCAGTGGAATACCTCAAATCGTAATTGAGCAAAGTGTTTTCGACCAGTAGTATGAACTGGTCCACGAAGCTCCCTATTGATAGAATTTCTTCTTGCTATCATCTGCAACATCAATGTCAAGGTTAAATGGTAGTGATTCTGGTATTCGATAATCTATTTATAAATATTGTGCCACTAATACCTTAGCTTCCTCACTACTCCAATAGGCAACTAGCTCACTCCATTGCTCTGTCACAATATTGGCAGGAACTTTTGAAAGAATATCTGGATCTTCTTTGTTTTTCTCAAAGAAGTTGAGTTTCGTTTTGCTTTTATGATCCTTCCACAAACTATTGCAACATCTCAAACATACAGTTTTATATCCTTCTGGAACATTCAGCAAATTATCCTACGAAACATTGATAGGTTAGGATTAGTCGATCTATACTTGAAACTAGTACTTATGCTTCATAATTTTAAAACAAATCAAAACCAAAAACTAATTGCAAATACATGGAATCAAGTTTTTTTTTTCTTTCATTCAAGTGTTTACCAACAAATATAAATGACATATGTACCTTAACTTCTTTCCATATTCCATCTTTCACTTCAGCTCCAACAGACTTCCAATCAATTATTGTAAGGGGAATTCTTTGCCCATCCCTTACAATTTGTCCTAACTGCGACTTTAATTGGGCAGCCCTATCTCCCACAGGTTGGAAGGTAGAATCAAACTTGATTTCGACTTTAACTCCAGTATTCCATTCTGAGATACCCTTATTTTGACCTCTGGAACTTTCAGCAGTAGCTTGTACTTCCATCTCTAACCAAGTTTTAAAAATATCAAATTGTAACTTTAAAACAAAAAAGATACTACATTACAAATATATTAGATATTGATGTACCTGCTGGTGGAGATGGTAGTACAGGGGGTGGCGGTGGTGGAGAAGGTGGAGGAGGTGGAGGAGGAGGTGGAGGGGAAGGAGATGGTGGTGGCAATCTTGAAGACGGTGATGGCTGTTGTGATGAGGAAATGCTGTTGCTTGAAGATTGAGAGCTGCTGGAACTCAAATATTCAGACATGGTGCGCGGTCGACCAATCTTCCTTTTCTTCATGGTTAACTGAAAAAGAACATTTACAATTATATGAGAACATAATGTTTCGAATTGAAATAACCAACAAGTTTTATATGATAGAAATACCACAGTTTATTATAAATTGAAATGACAGAATCACATTCCATTGTCCAAAAAAGACCGTAATTAATATCATATATTCCATACACGAATACCAAGTTCCAGCAAACAAAAAAGACCTATGCACACAAAAATCTGCACCTATAAGTGCCATCTTAACCTACATCTACTATATTACAAGTTACGGTCTCAATCATCCATTTCAACATCCATTGACTCGCTTAAAATACTAGCTTCTTCAGTATTGTTAGTTTGCACAAGGGATAAGTCTCTTGAAGGCATGTCAACAACATTCAGCCATCCTTGCCCTGAAGGATCTAGAGCATACCAAACTTGATGAGCTTGAGATGCCAATATGAAGGGTTCATCCCCTATGCAATCATTTTTGTACAACAAACGCTTGAAGTTAACTAAAGGAAAGTTAAAATGGTCTAACTTTATACCTGTAGCAGGATTAACCCAATCACACTTAAACAAAACATATTTGATATCAATACCATAAGAGATTTTGATAATATCTGTCAATCTCCCATAGTATGGTGAGGAGTCAATAGAAAGATTCTTGTCTGCTTGTAAAGTTACACCACTATTCTGTGTTGAGCGATGATTATCAAGACTTTTCACTCGAAAGAAAAACCCATTCGCATTGTAAGAAGTCAATCTCTTTGCTGATGGACTAGGAGAATTAGACAAAGCAATAACTTCTTCTGATAACAATACAGAACTTGTTCTTTGCAAATTGATAACCTGATTTAGGTAAACAATAGTTAAAAACTGCACACTATAAGACACCGAAAGATGAACTAAATATATCTAATTATAGCTAGCAACATACATGCTCCTTAAACCAGTTTGCAAATTCCCGAAAATGAACTCTCTGAACATAGTGTTCATTTGCAGCAGGAAATTGTCGTCGAATAGTAATAAGATGTTCACTGCAAAGTAGTAAGAACATCATTACTTTTCTGCCCAGAAACTCAGAAACTATCCACTAAGTAACTGACCATGTAACTAAGTAACTGACCATGTAACTGGTCAAGTAACTGACCAAGTAACTGACCATGTAACTGACCATCTAACTGACCATGTCACTGACCATGTAACTGACCAAGTAACTGACCATGTAACTAAGTAACTGACCATGTAACTGGTCAAGTAACTGACCAAGTAACTGACCATGTAACTGACCATCTAACTGACCATGTCACTGACCATGTAACTGACCAAGTAACTGACCATGTAACTAAGTAACTGACCATGTAACTGGTCAAGTAACTGACCAAGTAACTGACCATGTAACTGACCATCTAACTGACCATGTCACTGACCATGTAACTGACCAAGTAACTGACCATGTAACTAAGTAACTGACCATGTAACTGGTCAAGTAACTGACCAAGTAACTGACCATGTAACTGACCATCTAACTGACCATGTCACTGACCATGTAACTGACCAAGTAACTGACCATGTAACTAAGTAACTGACCATGTAACTGGTCAAGTAACTGACCAAGTAACTGACCATGTAACTGACCATCTAACTGACCATGTCACTGACCATGTAACTGACCAAGTAACTGACCATGTAACTGACCATCTAACTGACCATGTCACTGACCATGTAACTGACCAAGTAACTGACCATGTAACTGACCATCTAACTGACCATGTCACTGACCATGTAACTGACCAAGTAACTGACCATGTAACTGACCATCTAACTGACCATGTCACTGACCATGTAACTGACCAAGTAACTGACCATGTAACTGACCATCTAACTGACCATGTCACTGACCATGTAACTGACCAAGTAACTGACCATGTAACTGACCATGTAACTGACCATGTCACTGACCATGTAAATGACCATGTAACTGTAACTGGTCAAGTAACTGACCATATAACTGGTCAAGTAACTGACCATGTAACTGACCAAGTAACTGACCATGTAACTGTAACTGGTCAAGTAACTGACCATATAACTGGTCAAGTAACTGACCATGTAACTGACCAAGTAACTGACCATGTAACTGACCATGTCACTGACCAAGTAACTGACCATGTAACTGACCATGTCACTGACCAAGTAACTGACCATGTAACTGACCATGTCACTGACCAAGTAACTGACCATGTAACTGACCATGTCACTGACCAAGTAACTGACCATGTAACTGACCATGTCACTGACCAAGTAACTGACCATGTAACTGACCATGTCACTGACCAAGTAACTGACCATGTAACTGACCATGTCACTGACCAAGTAACTGACCATGTAACTGACCATGTCACTGACCAAGTAACTGACCATGTAACTGACCATGTCACTGACCAAGTAACTGACCATGTAACTGACCATGTCACTGACCAAGTAACTGACCATGTAACTGACCATGTCACTGACCAAGTAACTGACCATGTAACTGACCATGTCACTGACCAAGTAACTGACCATGTAACTGACCATGTCACTGACCAAGTAACTGACCATGTAACTGACCATGTCACTGACCAAGTAACTGACCATGTAACTGACCATGTCACTGACCAAGTAACTGACCATGTAACTGACCATGTCACTGACCAAGTAACTGACCATGTAACTGACCATGTCACTGACCAAGTAACTGACCATGTAACTGACCATGTCACTGACCAAGTAACTGACCATGTAACTGACCATGTCACTGACCAAGTAACTGACCATGTAACTGACCATGTCACTGACCAAGTAACTGACCATGTAACTGACCATGTCACTGACCAAGTAACTGACCATGTAACTGACCATGTCACTGACCAAGTAACTGACCATGTAACTGACCATGTCACTGACCAAGTAACTGACCATGTAACTGACCATGTCACTGACCAAGTAACTGACCATGTAACTGACCATGTCACTGACCATGTAACTGACCAAGTAACTGACCATGTAACTGTAACTGGTCAAGTAACTGACCATATAACTGGTCAAGTAAC
>BDJD01000897.1:113416-127489 GCA_002564525.1 Rosa multiflora | reverse complement strand
CATAGGAAGAAAAATTGGAACTTGGATTGTGTTTAGTGGTGGATAACGAACTCCTAACTGCTCATCATCATATTCACAAACCTTACTTTAGTTTCATCTTTTGTTCTTACTTTATTTTCAGCAAAATTAATCAACAATCTCCACCATCACATCTTTACCCCTAACCCACATATCCTCTGGCCCATCAGCCCCTCAACCACACCTCTCCTTACCAGAATTTTCCGTTCCTTCGCCCACTCCCACCCCATATCCCAGGGGCCCTCCACCACAAAACCATGACTTTTACCACTCCAGACCACTAAAAATGATCCTTCCAACATTCATGGGTGAGGATGTCATTGGCTGGCTCACCATGGCTGAGTGGTACCTCCGGACACACCGGATTCACCCTTCCGAACACATATCTATTGTCGCTTTCTTCTTCGGTCCCGATGCCTGCATGTGGATGAATTCCTTTGAGAAACAATTTCTAGAAGCCACCTGGGAGCACTTCTCCTCCGCCTTTGTAGAGCATCATGGTGCCGGCAACACCGTAGACTTCAAGATTGTTCTCTCACAATTGCAGCAGTCTTCCTCGGTGAATGATTTCATCGTGGCCTTCATGAAGCTTGCAGGAAGAGCTCGGGGGTGGTCGGATTCCGAATTGCTACTACTCTTTCTCAGTGGACTGAAGCCGGAAATCCGGCACGACTTGATTGCCTTGGACCCCCAGACCCTGGTCTCTGCTCAGCAGCTGGCACGCCGTTTTTAGATCAAACTAGCGACATACATTCCTCAAGACAGACCCGTACTTCTTGGCACCAATCTACAAGACCCGGTCAGTTCTCCCACCTATCATCTATCCCCACTACAAGCCAAACTAGCCTTCCCCACACTTCCAATCCCACCAATTTCACAAATAGCCAACCTTTCCCCATCAACCAAAAGACAAAACCCGAGGGCTCATTTCGCAAATGGTCCCCAGCTAAACATAGAGAACGTAGAGCTCAAGGGCTCTGCTACAGCTGCGATGAGATTTGGTCGAAATCACATGTTTGCAAGAAACCTGTCATGGCCATCTTTGAATCCTTAGAGCCGTTGGAATAGCAACCATCTGCGACATCTCCTGAGGAGGACGACCAATCCGACGATGAATCAATTATCCATCTTCAGGCCATCTCCAACACTAAGGTTAGTGAGATGATGCGACTCACTGGTTCTATCAATGGCGAATCGATTTCAATTTTCATCGATTGCGGCTTCGCCATGAATTTTCTCAATCCCACAGTGGTACACAAGTTGGGACTTCCGGTGACCCAGTCAAGACCCTCCGTTTCACCACAGCATCCAGCCACACGGTTTCTCCATCAGGCGAAGCTCCCAACGTTACCGTTCACATTCAAGGGTACAGCTTCACAGATTCATTCTTACTTCTACCGGTGACAGGCTACGACCTTGTTCTTGGTGCTCAATGGCTTGACACATTAGGGTTTATCTTGTGGCATTTTCTGGAGAAGACGATGATGTTTGTCGTCAACGGGCAGAGACACATTCTACGCGACATCAGTAACAGAAGTACAACTCTAAATGCCACAGATTTCTTGGACTTATTCTCAATGGACCACTTTGAACACTCAAGCCCAGTGCACGCCCTTGTTACTTCTAACACTCACCCCACCATCTCAGCCCTTTTAACCTCTTATGCCTCAATTTTTGAACCTCCAGTGGGCCTGCCACCATCTTGGGCCATAGACCACACGATCCCACTCCTAGCTAATGCCACCCCCATAAATGTCCGCCCATATAAGTATGCTCATTCCCAAAAATCTGAAATTGAGGCCAAGTCAATGAGATGTTATCCCAAGGCCTTATAAGGCCCAGTCGTAGCCCATTCTCATCCCCGGTACTATGGTCAGAAAAAAAGAAGGGACTTGGAGCTTTTGCGTCGATTATAGAGAATTGAACGGGATTACGGTGAGAGACCGTTTTCCGATACCGATCGTTGATGAGCTTCTTGACGAGCTTCATGGCTCCCATTATTTTTCCAAGCTTGATCTTCATTCCGGTTATCACCAAATCCGGATGTGTGAAGAAGACATCCCTAAGACGGCATTCCGTACTCACGAGGGACATTACGAGGTCTTGGTGATGCCTTTCGGCCTTTCCAACGCCCCATCCACATTTCAAGCCTTGATGAATGTCATTTTCAAGCCGATTTTACGGAGGTATGTCTTAGTCTTCTTTGATGATATCTTGGTTTATAGCAAAGATCTCAATTCTCACCTTGAGCATCTTAAAGTGGTATTTGAGACCTTACTTGAGCATGGATTAAAAGTTAAGTTATCCAAGTGTTCTTTTGCTCAAAACCATGTTAAATATTTGGGCCATGTAGTTTCTGCAACGGGTGTTGCAATGGACCCTGACAAGGTTCAGTGTATTTTGGATTGGGCCAAACCAATGTCTGTGAAGGGCCTGCGAGGGTTTTTGGGCCTAACAGGGTATTACCGTAGATTTATTAAGGACTAAATACTGTTTAGTCCTTGAGCTTTTGATCATAAAACACTTCAGTCCCTGACCTTCTAATTTCACACGTTTAGTCCTTGTACTTCAAAATTTCAGACCAATAGGTCCTTGCCGTCTAAAATTCCTAGCGAAATGTCTATTATGCCCTTAGTTCTTTTTTTTTAGTTAATTAAATTTATTTTTTTTGGAAAAGGAAATTTTTTTCCCCTTTCTTTCTTTCTGTTTGAAAAAAAAAAAAAGAATAAATAAAAAAGAGAGAAAGGAATAAATTTATTTTAAAAAAAATGAACTGAAGGCATAATAGACATTTCGCTAGGAATTTTAGACGGCAAGGACCTATTGGTCTGAAATTTTGAAGTACAAGGACTAAACGTGTGAAATTAGAAGGTCAGGGACTGAAGTGTTTTATGATCAAAAGCTCAAGGACTAAACAGTATTTAGTCCTTAATAAATCTACGGTAATACCCTGTTAGGCCCAAAAACCCTCGCAGGCCCTTCACAGACATTGGTTTGGCCCAATCCAAAATACACTGAACCTTGTCAGGGTCCATTGCAACACCCGTTGCAGAAACTACATGGCCCAAATATTTAACATGGTTTTGAGCAAAAGAACACTTGGATAACTTAACTTTTAATCCATGCTCAAGTAAGGTCTCAAATACCACTTTAAGATGCTCAAGGTGAGAATTGAGATCTTTGCTATAAACCAAGATATCATCAAAGAAGACTAAGACATACCTCCGTAAAATCGGCTTGAAAATGACATTCATCAAGGCTTGAAATGTGGATGGGGCGTTGGAAAGGCCGAAAGGCATCACCAAGACCTCGTAATGTCCCTCGTGAGTACGGAATGCCGTCTTAGGGATGTCTTCTTCACACATCCGGATTTGGTGATAACCGGAATGAAGATCAAGCTTGGAAAAATAATGGGAGCCATGAAGCTCGTCAAGAAGCTCATCAACGATCGGTATCGGAAAACGGTCTCTCACCGTAATCCCGTTCAATTCTCTATAATCGACGCAAAAGCTCCAAGTCCCTTCTTTTTTTCCGACCATAGTACCGGGGATGAGAATGGGCTACGACTGGGCCTTATAAGGCCTTGGGATAACATCTCATTGACTTGGCCTCAATTTCAGATTTTTGGGAATGAGCATACTTATATGGGCGGACATTTATGGGGGTGGCATTAGCTAGGAGTGGGATCGTGTGGTCTATGGCCCAAGATGGTGGCAGGCCCACTGGAGGTTCAAAAATTGAGGCATAAGAGGTTAAAAGGGCTGAGATGGTGGGGTGAGTGTTAGAAGTAACAAGGGCGTGCACTGGGCTTGAGTGTTCAAAGTGGTCCATTGAGAATAAGTCCAAGAAATCTGTGGCATTTAGAGTTGTACTTCTGTTACTGATGTCGCGTAGAATGTGTCTCTGCCCGTTGACGACAAACATCATCGTCTTCTCCAGAAAATGCCACAAGATAAACCCTAATGTGTCAAGCCATTGAGCACCAAGAACAAGGTCGTAGCCTGTCACCGGTAGAAGTAAGAATGAATCTGTGAAGCTGTACCCTTGAATGTGAACGGTAACGTTGGGAGCTTCGCCTGATGGAGAAACCGTGTGGCTGGATGCTGTGGTGAAACGGAGGGTCTTGACTGGGTCACCGGAAGTCCCAACTTGTGTACCACTGTGGGATTGAGAAAATTCATGGCGAAGCCGCAATCGATGAAAATTGAAATCGATTCGCCATTGATAGAACCAGTGAGTCGCATCATCTCACTAACCTTAGTGTTGGAGATGGCCTGAAGATGGATAATTGATTCATCGTCGGATTGGTCGTCCTCCTCAGGAGATGTCGCAGATGGTTGCTATTCCAACGGCTCTAAGGATTCAAAGATGGCCATGACAGGTTTCTTGCAAACATGTGATTTCGACCAAATCTCATCGCAGCTGTAGCAGAGCCCTTGAGCTCTACGTTCTCTATGTTTAGCTGGGGACCATTTGCGAAATGAGCCCTCGGGTTTTGTCTTTTGGTTGATGGGGAAAGGTTGGCTATTTGTGAAATTGGTGGGATTGGAAGTGTGGGGAAGGCTAGTTTGGCTTGTAGTGGGGATAGATGATAGGTGGGAGAACTGACCGGGTCTTGTAGATTGGTGCCAAGAAGTACGGGTCTGTCTTGAGGAATGTATGTCGCTAGTTTGATCTAAAAACGGCGTGCCAGCTGCTGAGCAGAGACCAGGGTCTGGGGGTCCAAGGCAATCAAGTCGTGCCGGATTTCCGGCTTCAGTCCACTGAGAAAGAGTAGTAGCAATTCGGAATCCGACCACCCCCGAGCTCTTCCTGCAAGCTTCATGAAGGCCACGATGAAATCATTCACCGAGGAAGACTGCTGCAATTGTGAGAGAACAATCTTGAAGTCTACGGTGTTGCCGGCACCATGATGCTCTACAAAGGCGGAGGAGAAGTGCTCCCAGGTGGCTTCTAGAAATTGTTTCTCAAAGGAATTCATCCACATGCAGGCATCGGGACCGAAGAAGAAAGCGACAATAGATATGTGTTCGGAAGGGTGAATCCGGTGTGTCCGGAGGTACCACTCAGCCATGGTGAGCCAGCCAATGACATCCTCACCCATGAATGTTGGAAGGATCATTTTTAGTGGTCTGGAGTGGTAAAAGTCATGGTTTTGTGGTGGAGGGCCCCTGGGATATGGGGTGGGAGTGGGCGAAGGAACGGAAAATTCTGGTAAGGAGAGGTGTGGTTGAGGGGCTGATGGGCCAGAGGATATGTGGGTTAGGGGTAAAGATGTGATGGTGGAGAACTGGGGTGGTGCAGGGGAGAATGGCGGTGGTGTGTGCGGTGCTGGCAAAGGGATAGAGCCAAAAGTTATTTGAGGCAGGGTGGAAGGTGTTTAGGGTGGTGGATGGAGTGAAAAAGATGGTGTTGGTGAGTGTGATGAGGCAGGTGGGGTGTATCGGTTGGTGTTGATGGGTAAGGGCATGCACTATGGTGCTATGTAGGGCAGCTATTTGGGAGGTGATATGGTTTTGAAAGGAGGAGTGGTCGTGGTAAATGCCGTCCATGGAGTGGTGGAACTCATCACGAAGTAGCTCGAGAGAGTGATGGAATTCCTCTGTCTGGAGGTGTGAGTCGACGCCAAACTGATAGGAGGCAGAGGGTATAATGGAGCTTGGTGGTGGGGGATTTATAGGTGGGACAACAGCGGAGGTGGTAGGGGTGGAGGAGGGAACGGCAGTTTGCACGGTCCGGGAAGGAGCCATGCTCTGATACCAGATGTTGGGGAGCCTTGTTAACAGAAGGTAAATTGCAGAAAAACTAATTCATCTCAAATTCATTTCTGCCCAGCAATGGGAATTGTTTTACCTATTTAAAGGCATTGAGATAATCTGATACAAAAGCAAGTACATCTTGTCTCTACTCTCTCAGGTGGTCCTTCATTTTGGATGGGTGCAAATAGCAGTTGGTTCATGGGTGCACATAGCAATTGTTGTTAATTGTCTGATTAAGAGAGTTGGCTGCAACACATACAGGCTTCTGGTAGAAGTGGAAAAGTAAAAGACCTAGAAACTCCTTCCGCTTGTGGAAGACCTGATCGGCGCACTTCTCTTTCTCTCTACGTCGGGCAATCTGAAAGTAAAATCAGATTACAAAAATCCAAAGCAATTCCAAAAGATTTGAAAGGAAAGCAATTCGAAAACCCAAAGCCACAAAAACCATGCAACCAAGCATCAAACCACAAAACCCAGAAGAAAAACACAAATTAAAACACATAGAAGCAAGGTACTTCAGATCAATACCCAATTACCCAGATTCTTCTTCTTCTTCTTGTCTCCCTCTTCTCCTTCTCTCTCCGATCAGTTTCGCGATGTGAATTTCCCTATTCTTTTTTCTGTGCATGCCATTCAACATTTTGACGGTGAATTTCCCTATCTCTCTTGCTAACTTAATGTGTTCCTCCAATTTAATACATCCATCGCACTTATTCTTTGCCATCTTCTGCACTAAGTTTGTCCATTTGTAGTATGTTTCCACAAGATGCATGTCTTTCAACTTAAGATCTGAACCAGGATCACCACTATGAAGGTCAGCTTAAAGAGTGAGTTAACAAATTCTCAAATTATCTTGGTCTTCTGCAATTTTTTTTTTCTGTCAACAGTAGAAGTAATAAACTAAACAGAAGTAATATAACAGAAAAGAGAAAGTAAACATGAAATCAAGAAGTGGATAGTTCAGAATTTAGATTTCCAAGGACAAAAAAAAATTGTAAGAAGCCATGCACAGATTTATAATTTTATATAGGCGCATTGAAGTGTATATATATCCAGGAATTATTTGATTAGAAACAAAACTTTCAATAATGAAATGAAAAGAGTACAACAGTACGTGTATACTTTTTATGTAGGGATACATTAGTATAAGTCAACAAGACTTGCTTTCCCACACAACAATATTGTTATATAGATTGTGAAATACATATACCTTTCAATGGATCTAAGGCTGGAGGGTACTCCTCCCCTTTAGGTTTTGTGTCCAACAGCAGTTGCACTGTCTTGGAGTAAGCAGCACTGCTACTGTCCTCAAGAAGCTGAACTTGGTCAATCTTTATTTTGCTACTGCATATGAATGAGAAGTCTGTGATATCGGCTCCTCTAACCTCGTATCTCACCCCAGCAGCAGCACCATGGTGTGGTAATTTTATGTTGATGACACCTGATCCTTTGCGTGAAGAAACAGAGGTACAATACTCTTCTTCAAAAGCACGTTTAGATTTCACTACCATGTAGTAACCCTGAGAAGAATCAGTGTTTTTGGTATCTTGTAAGTTACCACTAGCCAGGGGAATTTGTTGCTTATTACTAGAAGAAGGTGCTTTTACAACAACTCCAAGCAAGTTTTTCTGGGCATGCTGGTAAAGCATTTAGCACACCCATAAAAAACCAGAGAAAAGCCTCATAGACAAAATGGAGTTTACATGTATATTCAAACTGAAAACACAGTTACAGAACCACATACTTAAAAGCTAACAACAGACATATCATGCTAAGTGAGGACTAAAAACATTCTTCTGCTTTGAATCTCTTTTGGACCTCTTGTCCATTAAAGTCTACCGTTCCCTTTTAACTTCAGTTTCAAGAGCAGAAGAAACGAGGATGAGATGGCAAAGCCTCAGATGCAAATTCCCTATTGACCCTGGAAGGTTGGAACTCATTGAAAAATTTCATTTACTCTTATCAATTAATTTTCAAAGTGATATTGATAAGTTATTGAAATTTTACCTACTAATTTTCCTTTTAGGCTGAATATATAGAAACCTCAAACATATGGACACTCATGCTTAATTTCAAACTCTTTCAATTTATGTAAATCTCCTCCATGATATCTCCCACCCTTGTGCATACAACTGTCAGTGAATAATCAAGCTTTGGCCAAGTTTAAAGGATATATATAGGATGTTTTAAAGTTATATATGGTTAAATTATAAGTAAACAATAAAGTCTCAAGTCTTCTTCAAATCACAACATCAGACAACGTACATTTATTTCTTCTAATCTTAAGTTTTGATAGGTACAAATCAGATGTCAGCCTAATACAAGTATCTTTATGTATCCCATACGAGAAAAAGCCACAAAAATCATGCAGGAATTATCATATATCAACAGTTTGACACTTAATGTTAGATAGACATAAATATACTTGTATTAGGCTTACCACAATTAATAATACTCCAAAGAGTACCACAGAAATTGGATCCTGGAGCAGGAAAAGGAAGGAAATCAACAATTAATATAAGGACTCACTGATTGTGATTTCATGACAACCACTCTTCCGGATGTAAGAAATTGTTGGGCACCAGGGGACTGCATTACTGCCTCCAATACTTTTGTTTTATGCTTCTCCTTTTCTGAGTACATGTCATAATACTCCTCAATAGCTGGTTCCCCTTTTATACATCTACATGCAAATACCCATGCTTCATATAAGACAAAATGCAACATGCTAACAATTTCATTTGCTCTAGTGTAATAAACGAAATTTTGACTATTAATTAATAATTAGTCTAATAGCAATCTGTCCACAGGCCACCTTAATATCAACTAAACATAAACAAAGGGAAACCATCGACAGTTGTTGGAAACCCAAAAAGAGAAAAAAAGAAAAGAAAAAAAAATTGTTTCTCTTACAGACAAAAGCCTAATATGCTATGACATGCCCACAAGTGGTACAAGTGCAACTTGTATTGTTAGATATGCATACTAAGAGCACAAAATATTTTCACTAGCAAACATAAAAAATCAGCAAAATTCCAACCAGAACCATGTTTCAATTGCATTTGAATAACTGTGTTTTAGACTTTTACACCTTGCATGCCTGACAAAATTATGCCACATTTCATAAGTTATCAATAAATTGAGTGCAACAAGCATAATACTCCAACTAAAAAATAACAGATCAGTATAAAAGAGGCTGCACTGAATCCCACATATAGATTATACACTACAAGACGGATCGATCAGTATAATCAAGACTCTGGTGTGGACCTACTCGATACTTTTTGTAGGCTGAGCAAGCTTTCGCATCAGAATTAGTTGCTGCGTATATATCTGGTAGTTTCTTCTGAGCATGGAACTCAGCAAAACTTCTTTTCAGCATGTCCTCCACCTGCGGTAATGGTCCCAACCAATATTTGTAAATGGACTCATCAAGACAACAGAGATTAAACTTTGCCTTGTACCTACTTATGTTCTTTATAAACACATAGAAATAAGAAAAATAAAACAAAACCCCTTCGTTGATTATTGTGAGAATTAGTTTATAAGCAGAAGGTGGTTGGTCCTTCACTGCAATGAACACAAGCAGACCAATGCTTATAATAGGTTGAGCAATGTCTAAGGGCTTTATTCTATCCTAGTGAATCTCAATGTAAGTTCTCTATGTAAGATTAAAAACACTAAAGCACACATAATCGCATATTGAATAAACACAACAAACATATCATTACAAACAGAGTGCAGCAGATAAATAAACATGTCCCATGTGTCTTCATAACTTGCAGAAGAACTCGTACCATTGGATGATGAAAAGGAGGCCATTGCTCTAGAAACAAGAACTTCTGTGATCCTCTCTCTGTTTACTCGCAACTATCTATGGGGCTAGATTTCTGAAAGCTCGTAAATAGAGAGGTCACAGGGACCTTGTTTATATAGTGATCAATGTAAATAGAGTCCTCCCCATAAGAGGCATATGAATTCTATTGAAACTGATCTACTACAATTATATCCGATGTTTATTACTTGGTTTCCAAGATATTTAAATCTCCTATTATGAAGTGTGATTCTTATCACAACATAATTATACAAGGAGTAGGAAACGTGTTCTATCTCGGATTAATTATTTCTGCAATCTATGATAAGTCATCAATCATAATGCAAATTGTATTTATGTTCAAACTCTATTCTTACAATCTCCCACTTGAACATTCATACAATTTACTTTGACAACGATATCATCTTAATCAGAAACAACAATCACTGAAGTGTGCACCGAGACAAAACAAGCTCCAAAAATCTAATCAAATCTCTGTCAATGCAGCACTATAAAGAAGAACTACAGAAAATTTCAAATTTGAAAAATTTGATTACTCTGCAATTACAGACTCCATAGTTCTACATTACATGAGACACTAAACATCACTTAATATATGTAATGCCAATATAAAAAGAATCAACTGATAATGCATTGCATATAATCCACAGAATGGTTCAATGTGCCAGAACCTCATCAATTTGTTATTTAAACATATAAACAACATCTCATAAATATTTGTGAGACACTAAACATCACTTAATATATGTAATGCCAATATAAAAAGAATCAACTGAAAATGCATTGCATATGATCCACAGAATGGTTCAATGTGCCAGAACCTCATCAATTTGTTATTTAAACATATAAACAACATCTCACAAATATTTGATTCAATATGACCAATTACCAGAATGTATACGTGAATTGTAAATGTCATAAGGATCAAAAGAAACAACAAACAAAAAGGTATTGCAGTAACAAAATTGATCAGAAAATACGAATGATTTATTGATAAAAAAAACTGAAGATTTACATCAAAATAGTTCTGAGAAAACAGAACTAAAATCAAAAGAAAGTTTAAAACTTTATAGAAAATTCAGCTTTACTGGAATGAAAAATGGCTCCCACTTAAAAATGCAAATCTCCCACTAAACTTCAGAGTCCAAGGTTGGGAGGATGCCCATCTTTTCAGTATGAGTTTGAAAAGCTACTACAGTTAGGGGTTTGTGAAAGGGTCTGCGAGCTGCTCCAGTGTCTGAATTTTAGCAATCTCCAACTCCTTATGCTTCACTCTTTCCCTAACACTATAGTACTTCAAGTCTATATGTTTAGAGTTAGTTGACCTCTTATTATTCTTTGTAAAATACACTGCAGCAGAGTTATCACAATGTATTTTCAAAGGTCTAGAAATTATAGAATCAACTAACTTAGTTTGCTGCAGAAAATTCTTCAACCATAGACCTTGACAAGTCGCTTCATAAATTGCAATATATTCTGCCATCATAGTAGAAGTAGTAGTCTGACTTTGTTTTACACTTTTCCAGGCTATAGCACCTCCAGCTAACATGAATACATATCCAGAGGTATACTTTCCAGAATCAGAATATTGCCCTGCAAAATCTGCGTCTGGCTTTACTGGAATGAAAAATGGCTCCCACTTAAAAATGCAAATCTCCCACTAAACTTCAGAGTCCAAGGTTGGGAGGATGCCCATCTTTTCAGTATGAGTTTGAAAAGCTACTACAGTTAGGGGTTTGTGAAAGGGTCTGCGAGCTGCTCCAGTGTCGCCAAATCAGGCCTTGTACAAACTTGAGCGTACATCAAGCTGCCTATAAGTCTAGAATATGGCTTGTTTTTCATATCTTCTTCCTCAAGCTTGTTTCTAGGACACTAACTTTTGTTTAATTTATCACCTTTAGACATTGGAACATGTCGTGGTGAACAGCTATGCATATCAAACCTCTTTAGAACCTTAGAGATATAACTTTGCTGAGATAATCCTAAGAGAGGCTTGGTTATATCCCTATGTATTTCAATCCCCAAAACGTATGATGCTTCCCCCAAATCTTTCATATCAAAATGATTTGATAGAAAGATTTTAGTATCGTGCAGCAACCCATAATCAGTGCTAGCCAACAAAATGTCATCAACATAGAGAACAAGAAAAATAAAGTTGCTGCCACTTGTTTTCATGTAAACGCATTCATCTACCAAATTTTCTGTGAAACCAAAAGAACTTATAACTGCGTCAAACTTAAGATACCACTGCCTCGAAGCCTGTTTCAAACCATAGATTGATTTGTTCAATTTGCATACTAAGTGTTCAGTTCTAGGTTCTACAAAACCCTCTGGTTGCTTCATATAACTTTCCTCATCCAAATCACCATTTAGAAAAGCTGTTTTAACATCCATTTGATGCAACTCCATGTCGTAATGAGCTACTAGAGCCATTATGATCCTAAAAGCATCCTTTGTAGAAACCGGGGAAAAAGTTTCATTAAAGTCTATTCCCTCTTTTTGGGTGAATCCTTTGGCTACAAGTCTGGCCTTATGTCTCTCTATTGAGCCATCTGCACATCTCTTGGTTTTAAATACCCATTTGCAGCCAATGGATTTGTGGTTCTTAACTGGTTCAACTAATTCCCACACTTGATTGTCATACATGGACTTAATCTCAGCTTGCATCGCTTCATCCCATTTCAATCTATCATCACTACTTACTGCTTGCTTAAAACTTAGAGGGTCATTGTCATCACAAAAGTCAAGCTCTGCTTCCAGCAAGTAGATTTCATATTCTTCAGTATTAATAGCAGGTTTTCTAATTCTTCCTGACCTTCTCAAAACTTGATTATCATTCACATTTTCATTTTGATCTCCTTCTTCTTCTGCCACAACTTCAGGTTGAGGGTTAGCTATGACATCTACAGGATTTGGTATTTGAACATTTTGGTCTTCCTGCACAACTTCAATTTGAGGTTGTACAGCAGGGTCATTGGTGACGATAGAGTCTAGTGGTGGTGATGATAAAAGTTCAGTTTCTTCATCTGGTAATTCTTGTAATTCAAGCTCCAAGTCTTCATAAGCATGTGCATAATTTATTTCATCGAAAAATACTGCTCTATTTGTCTCAATGATCCTCGTGGTGTGGTCTGGACTATAAAATCTATATCCGAATGATCTTTCCGGATAGCCAATAAAATAGGCAGTAATGGTTTTCGGGTCCAGCTTCCCAATTTGAGGATTATAAGGTCTAACCTCAGCTCTGCAGCCCCAAACATGTATGTGGTGCACACTAGGTTTCTTATTTTTCCACAACTCATAGGGGGTTTTGGGAACGGCTTTGCTTGGG
This sequence comes from Rosa multiflora, assembly GCA_002564525.1. NCBI lineage: Eukaryota > Viridiplantae > Streptophyta > Magnoliopsida > Rosales > Rosaceae > Rosa > Rosa multiflora. Next base: position 114,546 of record BDJD01000897.1, on the reverse strand, counting down.
GTTCTGTTTATCAAGTAGTTAGCCGTTTTTAAAGCTTCACCCCAAAGGTATCTAGGGAGCCCTGAGGTACACATCATGCTTCTCACCATGTTGAGAAGAGATCTATTTCTTCTCTCTGAGACACCATTTGATTCAGGTGTTCCAGGTGTTGTGTATTGAGCTTGAATGCCATGTTTTTCTAAGTAAAGCGCAAATGGTCCCTTCTGCTGCCCAGTTTCAGTGTATTTACCATAGTATTCTCCCCCTCTGTCTGATCTAACGGCTTTTATTTCTCTCCCCAATTCCTTTTCGGCCTCAGCTCTAAAGATAATAAATTTTTCCAATGCTTGAGATTTTTCAGATAACAAGAATACGTGACAAAACCTGATTGCATCATCAATGAATGTAATGAAATATCTATTGCCACAGATAGTTCTATTTGCAAACGGTCCACAAATATCAGTATGAATTAGTTGTAGAGGTTCAGTGTTTCTATTCGATATCTTGTTTCTTGACTTTGTCAGTTTTCCTTTAACACACTCAATGCAGATATCAAATTCAGACCAATCAAGTACAGGTAACAATTTTTCCTTTTCCATTCTTTTAAGTCTATCTTTTGAAATATGCGCAAGTCTCCTATGCCAAAGAAAAGCAGAATTTTCACTGAACTTTCTTTTCTTATTCAAACTGTTTCTTTCATTTTCAATCAATAACACATCATGTGGTAAACTGCAGTCAAGCATCCAGTAATCATGAACAAGAGAAGCAGAAGCAAAGTAACCAGAAGAATGGGAGATTTTTATTCCTTCAAGATTGATGAAAAGAGTACATCCATTCCTAACCAAACGAGCTACTGAAATCAATTTCCTCTTCATAGAGGGAATATAAAAAACATTATCCAAAATATAACTAGAGCCAGATCCTCAAGACAACTTGACTGTCCCTATAGCTTTGACAGCCACTCCCATTCCGTTTCCTACTGCGACATTTACTTCACTTCTACTTGGGGCCCTCTTTGTTAGGAAGTCCTGCAAACATGCAATTAGTGATATGTATGAGGCTGTGTCAAGGTACCAAGAACTAGAAGAAGAATCTACTGCATTAACCTCAATAGAAAACACTGAAACCTTACCCTTTTTAGCTAACCAATC